>JBAJNP010000797.1:33948-78852 GCA_036877545.1 Yasuhikotakia modesta | reverse complement strand
AAAGCATAAGTGGAACATTGTTTATGGACCGTATTTCAGAATCAGAAGAATGATGAACAGAAACAGGACAGTACAGTGGTAGGGGGTTGACGTTGCATGACCTATTCCACATACAGTTCAACAGAGACCAAAGGTTTTGTATGCTAAATTCGACTAATCCACCAAAGTGTCTCCAGTTTGTTTAGTAACAAAGGCCGTTAGAATACAGTAATAAACGCAGGAACGGTTAACGGCTGTTTAACTGTTTATAAGTAAACACTGTTGTTTTAGAAAATACGATGCGTTGCAAAATCCACGATTCTCCTCATTTTACTATCTTAACAGTTGCAAAAGCCCGTGATGCCGATCAGATCCAGCAAGCCGCTTTATATCTCAACAACAGCTGAGTGGACGCGTGGGGAGAAAACACGTCCATGACATCATCCGCCTTGTTGTCGTTCCCGTTCCCACCGGGTTCATCTCGTAGATGCAATCACAGGATTCCCACACTAATTTCCCCGTGTGCAACTCCGGTTCTTCCCGTAACGCTCGGACGCGCACGCATGCGTTGGTTTCACTTTAAGACTTGCGATTTGTGGCTTTCGACATCGCCATTGTTGGGTTCAGCAGAGTTATGAGGACGACTGAGGGACGCTTCCGGTGTAAAAGTGATATCTTTATGAAAGCTGTTGCGAGCAAGAGCTCTTCGCTGTGTTGATGCGATCGAGGCTATTGTTAGACGGGATGAAACGGTGACACACCTGGAATGTTACAGCAGACATCAAAGCCCGTATTTTAACTGGTCCACAGATACATCGTGCCTACAAAAGAAGGGAACATTTCTTTGTGCTGAATATTAGTTAGACAAGCCATTCTAGTGTGTGTTATTTCATGGGGATGTGTTCAAGGCAAGAGAGGATTCAAAAAGACGTCGACATCGTAATTCAAAGGTGTAAGGCAGAGAAAGACTGCCTGTTTTCTGGTAAGTTTCCATTGTCTCCTATTAAGAGTGCTGCCTTAAACGGTTTTTATAGATTCACCTATTAGATACCGAATAGAAGGGACGCGAGCACAATTCGTCGGCTGTCAGCGTTACTGTTGATGGCTTTATATCTCATTCTCATAACATCACGTTACGTTCAAAAACATGTATGTAGCTGTGTCTGAAATTTAATGTTTTCGAGACATTAAAGCATTAAATGTTTATTCAATGTTTCCGGCCTACCGAAACGTGAGCTGCTATTAATACCGTATGTACTGCTTAAAGACTAAAATAATGGTAGTAAAGGCATTAGCATGATTCTCAGGTGTTGGCTTGGGCGTTTCGTGAAGCCCACGCATTAGTATGGCTATGCATTCAAATAACAATATCATACATATGTAGTTTGTATTAATACCAGTTATCAGTTTAATTCTCTTATATGCTTTGTCAGTGGACATCCCCAGTTGATGTTGCTATGGAGACTACACTTGTTGAAAGGGGCTGTTTTTGTGGTCCAGCCTGATAAATTGATCACAAACACAAGTTTATGTCTCACCGATATCTTGATTGTATGTTTCAGACTTTCGATTCTCTGACTCCACCTTCACATTCACCTATTCAAAAGGACCTAAAAGGTAAATTTAACAGAGACTTGTATTGTTTTGCTTTAAATTATTTTGCTTTATTGGGTCGTTTTGCATTAGTTAACGTATAAAATAGAAGTACATGACTACAAATCACTAGTTGACTACAAGTCACTAAAGATTGTCTTTCTGTTGTCAATGCTCATTTTGCTAGTTAATAGCAGTTCCTATGAAATTCTGTACATGCGTACATGTGTTATTGTTATCTTGTCTTGTAACTTCACAGCTATCAACAATAGATTGAAGTTGCATATAATTAACTACCTGGTATTCTGACATTGATATTTGAACATTGACCTGCTTTTAAACAATTTCACAGTGACAAACAGGAAACCACTTTTACCATTAACGTGTCGTCTGCTGTGCCCTTCAAATAAAAAGAATAAAGATACAGAAATATTAAGTTAAAATGCAGTTTTAATTACAAGGCTCTGTAGGAAGCTCAGTGTTTTTATGAAAAGATTTGTAATTTACCTAAAGTTTTGATGATTCTTAAACGAATTAGCTAGAAGCTTGGATGATTTTGCGTTTGTTCCCTAAACTATTTATAGTTCATACTGGTGAACTACCAGTATAACTTTACCAGTATGAACTAAGTCTATTTACACCTCGATTTTTAATATAGGGTTTTCAATCATTTGGACAGCTATATAGATCTGGTTTATATGTTATAAAATGTTTATATAACAATTTAGATATAAAATATAATCAATATCAATATAATGTTTTGTATTTTTGTGAAAAATTCTACAAGACAAGAACTTAATGTTTGTTTTCATGCCAAACGTTTGTCATTTTAAGCTTCCTGTAGAGTGGACTTTTGGCGTTTCTTTGGTCTAATCTGTGAAAGCTTGGCGTCAAGTCACAAGTTTTGCATTACCCAGTCTTGTGCCTCACACACATGATTGTCTGGTGAAAGGTAACATGAGAGGAACACCATGGTTCTGGTTCTTGAAAGGACTGTCTTTCCATTCTGTTGCCCTGTTTACTACAAACAGTTCAGGTATAAGAACATATTATTGAAACCTTTCCACCAGATTTAGATGGACATTCACATTTCTTTAGCAAAATAGACCAAGTTATTTGTCAAGATACTGATGAAAGATACAAGATACAAGCTGAAATTTGAGCTTGAGGCTATTTGGATAAGTAAAACATTCAAAGCTACCAGCCCTTAGTACAAAGGAGCACCGTTGTAGTGCTTTCCTCCCTATAGTCACGCAAATGCTATGATAAATATGCTAATTAAAAATGAGTTGTCCAGGAAAGCACTTCAGGCTCACTGGAGCAGTACCAATACAGATAAGAAAGTCCTGAGAAGATTTATGAATGCAGAATGGTGAATCCCGTCTTTGCAATAATTGTCTTTAATTAAGGTCTTCAAGTTTTAATTACTGTTGGCATGTTGGTATGTGAAGTGATTTGTTCTACTGTCATTATTACTTTTTATGTGTTCATTGTAATTAAAAACACATTCTTAGTGCATATACATATATTTGGCTATTTAAGAATCTAAATGGCACAAAATTTGATTCTGATTGTTATCAAGAATCCAAAGCACACTTATACTTTGATTATATATTGATGTTTTACTACATTATCCAGTTTTCTTATCTTTAACTGTTACATATTTGTTTTGTTTTATAAAGTAACATGTATTTGTCAGTTATGGTTACTCATAACCAAAATGTGACCCCTGCATATAACCCATCCCTTGTGAGGAGTAAACACACTTCAAGTTGTGAACAGACACACACACACCCGGAGCCGTGGGCAGCTATCACTGCAGTGCCTTGGGAGCAATCAGGGTTAGGTGCCTTGCTCAAGGCCACTTTAGTTGCTACCTGCAGGCGCTAGAATCGAACAAGCAACTTATTGAGTACAAGCCAGACTTGCTAACCAATAGGCCACAAATACCCCATTTAATTCATTAAATAAAAAAATTAAGTCTTTATGTGTTTATTAGTTGGTCTCAGCAGATCTGGTTAATTTTGGGGTTTGGGAATGAAAGGGAGTTCCTTGTGCCCCTTTGTTCAATCGGGTCGGCAAATGTCACTCTTGTTCTTAGAGGAGGTGCCTTGCATTATAAGCAGGAAATGAGCTGGCAGGCTGTCTATGAAAAATGATTGCACCTTGCCTTAAGGGGAAGTAGCACATTTCCTGTTTGTAAAGTTGCAACCTGCAGCATCAGTGACTTGTACTGTTTAGTGATCTATGTGTACTTGTAGTAATTTATACCAAAGACCTAGTTTTTGCCTTTTGTCATTTTTGTATGTCCCTCTGTCAATTAAAAGGAAGTTCTGACATTGGATATACCTGATATTTGATACACTAAACATTTCAGAGATCAACATTTACATTTAGGTCTTTATTTGTTAATAAATTCGGTAACTTAACCTGGGATATTTCAAGCTGTGAAAACAATAGACAATCTCATAGTCATGGAGATGCAGTGGTTTCTCATGAATAATCTAACATGACTGAGATCAACACAAATTATGTTTGAATTTCATCATCTTGGTTTAACTAAATCACCATAATTACATGAGTGCTAAACTGTGACAAGCTCTAATTCAAACAAATGTTGTTGCATTAAGTGCAAACCAACAAAGTGTAGACCACTGAGAGTAAATAAGTTTAGGTTATTTGTCATGCAAACCAATGTAAAAATTCATGAAGTAAACAAGAAAATATCAATTTCTAAAATTTGGCTTATTTTATGTTAGAGGTGTTGCATGTTCAAGAAAGTGAAAGCACCAAAAACGAATGTATGTTCACGCTGCTTTGGGCCTGTCTGACAGTTAAATGTTACATAAACCACAGCATCTGTCAGTGTAAAGACTTCACAGTTACAAACTAAGCCAGTAGTAGAACTATGCCAAGCTATAGAATCAGAAAGCGTTAGTGGAGTTAGCAGTCACAATGCAATAATCGCATGAGTTAAATACACTATTTACATTTGAAGAAAAATCCATATACTAAAAAGGGAAGCATGCAGTTTTTATCATAATAATCTATTTCAACCTGCTCTGCTCCTGAAAGTTGTTTTTTGTTGTTGGTAGCCTAATGATTTCAGTCATATTAAATAATACTTTGGATTTTTAGAGTGCAAGTATTAGCAAACCACGTTCTGCAAATTATGTACTGTTGCTTTGTTTCCAGTTTGGAATACAAGTTTCAAGGGGTTTCATATCCTGTCAATTACTTAAAAAAAGAAGTACTGTATGCTAGCTTTAATTGCTTTGTCCTTAAGAGGACAAAGTCACCCAATACTGACAATTTTGTCATTATTTTTTTATCCTCATGTTGTTTCCAAGCCTTTCTTTCTTGTGTGGAGCACAAAGGAACTCTTTATCAGTATTTCTAACCTGTTTTTTCTACAGCGAAAGGATGGCTTATTTGGAAGTCATTTGGGCTTTAATTGACGCAAGGGTATGTGAATGGTGACACACTTTTACACCCTAATTTAAGATTTCAAATATGATATTGAAGCAATTTTGATATAACCACAAGAAGCACATTTTCAAAATGCAAACAAAAATTTTGGTTGTTGAGCAAAAAGATTTTAAACAAATAAATCTGATTAAATCATATTACTCTGGGACAAAGATGCAATTTGTTCATTTACGTAACTGAAACACAGCAAAACGTACCATATTTTGAACAGTCATTGTCATGTAGCAGATGTTTGGAGAAAAACATGTTCACATAACCGAAAGAACCACATGCAAAACCTGTTATTTTTAGACACATTCAGGTGTTTTTGAAAGTAATGCTTTCTCTGAGTGACAGTGTCCCGTGTGAAACCTCAGGAGGGGTTTCACTTCCACTAAATCAGTTTCTCTGTGTAGTCATCACATACGTTACTTTAAAATTAGTATCACTTTTTACCAGTAGTTGTCAGTCTGTGTACGCTGCATGATATGATTAAAATATTATTTTCAAACTGCATTAAATGGTAAAAATGCAGGACTCTGCAGTATGTATTGTTTCTGTTGGACTGTACAGCACTGTACTAGTGCTGGCCAACATCACTGGCCCTACCACATGATAAATAGTGTATAAGTCAAAAATTATATTTATTTCTTTATGCCTTTATGTAGCTATGTATTGACTATACATTCATATACAGTACACACTCTGTGTAAAAATTATGCCATAAGGTGTAAAACTATTTATTTTTTTTATAATTTTAGTTGATGCTTCCAAGATCTAAAGTAATTTCCATATTTTCAGTATATTACATTAGCCAGCTGGATACCAATAGAGTGGTGACATATTTCAGCACAATTTTCAACATCAATATTAAAATCAATCAAAACATCTCAGAATCCAAGTGTTTCAGTTTCCAAAGCATAAGAAACAAGTGTACATGATAATCAGATGTAGGATATAGTTACAACACAGCACTGGCTCAACAGGGCAGGTGACATTTCTGTCAAGTTCTCTCACACTGGCCTCCAGCCATCCTTAATGTAGAGCCCTATAAGGTCATTGACTCCATTAATTCCTGAATATATATTCTCACAAAGCACAATGAACCAAAAACACAAGAACATAAAGGTCACTTGGATGTTCATATGCCAGAATAACTAATGGTGTTGTGCTAATTTATATGAGTTTGCCAGTTTCTGTCTATTCACTATAATGCTAGCAAGCCACTTATATTAGCTCCATGTTATTTTGAGGTTGCTTCACAGGAGAGGGTGTCCTGTTGTCAGCACTCTTTCTTTGAGACATTATTTACCTGATTGCATGAAATGGAGACCACACTTTTCTTAATTACCTCTTATTTAAGCATTTAGGCTAGCTGTGTTCATGACATGCAGGCACCACCTTCTAGTATCCTGCTCTTTTCTTCTCTAAAGCATATAAAGAAAATCCCTTATGTCACTTGAAATTCAGCTACATTGCCATCTGCTCAAATCTGCCAGACTGTGTAAGTGTGAGATTTTCATTTAATTAGGCTTTTTATTTGTTCTAGGTTTGCTGGTGTTGCTTGTATTTGGTATTCCGTCTTTGAAGCTTTCTATAAAAATGTCCTTCAGCATGTAACCAAAACATTGATTCTTTGTTTTAATTTGATAATAAGCTATTATGTGAACAATGGGAAACATAAAATGTGTTAATTTATGGGTGTATTTAATAAAAAGGTTGAGTTACGCTTTGTTGATTCAGTTATTTGCAGTCGCATAACAACACAGCTGAGTCAGCTACAGTAAATGATTTCATTATCCTAAGACTGATACAGATTTTCAAGAATTTACTGCTAAAAAGATGTTCATGTCATGCAATGCATTAAAGAGTTACATTAATCTATGTCTTATGTTAATGTTTATGTTTCTTTCAGGGTCTCCTACTCTGTTCACGTCTCTGATGATTACCCAGGTAATGTACAGGTGGATGAATGGATGTATGGATGAATAGATAAATAGATACATATATTCATACATAATCTCAACACTAGTACCAACTTCCTTGATCAGAAAAATGAAGCAGTTTCCCTATCTGTTTGGAGCCATTGTCATTTATTCAAAATGTCATTCGATCAGTGGAGTATAACTAACCTGATAGCACAGATAATGTAGGGTGTGTCGTTTAAAAGTGACAGATGATACAACTGATCCTGAGCCGATATTGATACAACTGATCTTGCATCGCTCAGTGTGAGAAATGTGCTGTAGAACATCTGCTCTATTCTCTGCTTCTATTCTCATTGTCTCTATTCTGTCGTTTAATTACAACGCAACAATACTTCAAGTGGGAAACAGTGTTTGTTATTTTTCTCTTAAGGGCCATAAAATGATGCAACACAAGTTTTAGGCTCAGTGAGTTTTATGGGTGTGGCGATTCTGCTGGATTTTACCATTAGATAGCTGAGTAGCTTCTCAGTGGCCTCATCATTCAGATTATCTGTGATTATTAAGATTTCTTAAAGAATCTGTAAACAGCATTAATTAAAATTGCTCCTCCACAACACACGTTTACTTAGCTACCTAAATGGGGACATTTCATAAGCATTTATAGTTTTTATAGTCAGCAAAGTATAAATAATATAAATTAATCATAACACAAACTTTAACTCTAACAGAAACTCTTTCATTTTACAATTAAAAAATAATTATTTACTATAATTTTGTAGTTTTTTTTTTTTTACAAATGAGGAGGTTTATTTTTTTTTTATTTATTGTCAGGTTTTGCTGACTTTTGGGTACAGATTTGTCCCCTGTTTATAGTTAAGAAAACCCACACACATAGACAACCGTGTAACTACAGTTTCTCAGGTCCCTCAGTCAATGTTGTTATTCTGTTTCTTTGCTCTTTCTGTAAGTCTGAGATTGACATTTGATGGTTTGATTTAGCACACAAATTTTCTCCCCCAAATCTAAGTTTAGAAGATGCAGACATGCTTTTTGAAGGAGGTTTAGTCTAGCCTGATTTACAGCGCAGTGGCAGACAGTCAGCTTTGCATAAGAATGAGGAATTTGCTTGGCACAGGCATCATGCCATAGAACGCATGTGATAACTTGAACATAGTGGATTGCCCACAAACCACAGAATAAGCACTTATCTCGGTTTGGTCTTAAATATTTTTTTAATAATTTATGCCACAGCTGTCGGTAGAGGTTTAATTAAATAGTAAGAGGCTTAATTTGCTGATGGTTTACACGACCTGTTTATAATTGTCATTACAGATAACACATATGTGTCTAACTCTGAAAATGATGATGAAGTGCTAGTCACCAGAGATCCAATACCAGTAATTTTCCACAGAATTGCAACAGGTAAGAAACCTCTGTTATACTAGTTAAATAATCAAATTAACTAACAGTCATGCCTAAATGGAATAACAAACAGCAATGTACCAAATTTAGAGTGCAGTTTAGACTGCATTTCAATGGTTTTTAACTTTTGTCAAGGCCCTGTTAACTTTTGTCAAGGCCCCTTCTTTCTGAACTACAGTAGCACTTGTAATTCTAACAGTGGCACTAAGCTAGAATTGGTGTTTGCATAGTGCCTAAAGATATATGGGGAAGACTTGGTTATTTACTTGGACTACTTATTACCTTGGTGCATTTTATATAAAGATAATAATACTTTTTACTACTTTTGTCCAAATGTCTCATTATTGCATTTTGTGTATTCTTCAAAGTGTTTGAAGCTTATTGAACAGTCTGGCTGATATAGAAAGAAATGAAAGGAAATTCTAAGAATTTCTTTTGCTCCTATTTTTAGGATAGACCTAGTCATATGTGTCAGAACAAAGTGACAAAACAGCAGCAGTCTTGACTAATTTCTTTCAGCAGTTAGTTAGACACGTATTAGATGTTTATCGCACCTCATATTTTTTTCCATTTCACATATTCACTAAAAAGTGTTGACATTTTCCAGCACACTACATTTATAACTAATGAGCCAGTGTACATAGTTGCTGACAGATCTTGGATGTGCACACCTTGTCATTTTTAAATGTTATCTGACACAGACCTCTGCACAAACAGAGTCTTTTTACATGGAGGCGTTGTGAAACACAAGCACCTTATGATCCAGAACCAAATGGGTTTCAACATTTTAATATGCCTGTCTGTAAATCTAGCATTTTGCATTGAATCAAAGCAGATGTAGTTTAATAAGCAGATGTTCTGTAAACCGTTGTTTGTGTGTTGGAATTAGCGAGGTGAAAACTGGTAGTGCGTTTAGTAATAACAACTTGTAATAACAACAAGTCTTGTAATATGAACTAACTACTAATAATTTAGTAAATTGCATTCCTTTCATCAAATACATCATAAGAACTCAGATCTAAATATGTGTATGTGCAGAGTTGGATTGATTTATTTGTGTAAGGATGTGAGCTGTCAAAAAGATTATGATCCTTATAATTAAAACTGAAGCATCTTTTATTTATCACTTAAAATTCACCTGAAGCTCAAATTATGTCATACTCATAACTCTTTGCTTTCACTCCATTTTAGAAATACGTATAAATAATGATGCCACCAGCTGTCTGTCTATTAAATCAAAACCTCAAATTGACAAAACCCCAGTAAGAACCTAGTTTTTATATTATTATTATGACACATTATTTACAGTCGTCTGGTAATGCAATACAAGGTTTGTCACATGACTGCTTTTACAAGCTTTTTTCTGTGCTCTAGTGTCATTATGCTATAGAGGAGGATTCAGAGGGTGACAATGATTCTGAGGAGTTCTATTATGTTGGGCAGGTAAGTTCAGCTAAATATCTTTATATTAAATACATATTACATTGCCACTCATCTGCTGCCCCTGTATTAGTGGTACTATTCTTACAGTTTATAATAATAATAAAATGTAATGAAATTACATTTATGGACGTATGGGAATTATGTGGTTCATACATGTGAACAAGTTGTATTTGTCTGCAAAGCATTTACTTAGCTCAAAATGCTTTTGAGACGTAGAAATATTGCAGTCAGGTGTGTCCAATTTTTCCAAATGTAATAGCTAATATTATACAGTTCCTTAATGAACTTAGTCAGCATGGGACCATAGAAGTTTACAAATGTAAACATGTATTAAACATTGCTTAAGTTTTGGAACTGTAGTTTGTTAAACCAGGCCCTGTTGACCAAGTAAACCTTAGCCTAAACGGTCTTTGCAAGGTATAAGGTATATTAGATGTTACAGGTATAAATCCAGCCCCAGACTTACACCACCTGGGGCTTGAGACTTTCATTTCATGGTAAATTTACTCATAGTAGTTTGATGCTAATATAAAAACTTTCCTAATGTTTAATGATTAGTCCCTTACTCTTCAGAGAATGTATCTTACATTAATCATGTGACCAACCACTAGAGCTAATCCATTAATCTTGAGACTGAGCGCTATGTGCTCTGTGAGGAGCAGTCTGTTTGTGATGAAGATTCAGTGCTAATGCTAGCGCTGGGCTGTGAATGCTCACTGGCTGCTGCTCGCTGTAATGTGACCAGTTGCAATTTTCACGTCCTTTGCTGTCCTGGGAGCGTTCAGTTGTAAAAGACGTGAGCAGGGCCATGTCCCAAAGCTTTCTGCAGACACTTTAATATAACACATTCTTGCTGAACTAGGGAACAACTGGCTACAATGTTTGTTTACTAGATTACAGTGTTTGTTTACTAGACTTTAGACATTTACTTAGACATTCATATTGAATGTCTTACATTTACATAGTAAACGTACATAGTAGAATATATTATATTTGGCTGTCGTGACATTTAATAATTACTTTTTTTTTTGATTAGACCAAAAAAATTCAGTAATTTTTGTTTGTTCTGTTTGTTCATATTCCGTCTCTCATATTCACTAACTAGGTTTGAGTAAACTCTTGTACTTACGGTTCTCTTGGGAAATTTCCTCCCTCCAAAATCCAAAATCAGTCATAATATGCAGATTGTCTTAAGGTGCTGTTATGGCAAATAAACTTTTATAAGGATGTCAGGCTGTAGGTTTAAAAGTTAAGGTTACAAATGACAGTTTGTAGAGAGCAGAGTACTTGAATATAATGTTTATCGTGTGTATTGCTGTTCAACCTACAAATAAAGACTTCTGATGGACAGTGCCCTCCATAATTAGTGGGACAGTAAAGAAACAATTGCTCTGTTTGTCGTGAAGTCAACAATTTTTGATTTAAAGATAAATATAAGGCAAAAAACAGAATGTCACATTTGTCTGTTTTAACAAACAAATGCTTTATAAGTTTAGAACAAGAGCAGAGTTTCATCCCTCTGTCCAACGTGAGCCTAAGTGAGACAGAAGTGAGTGAGTTTGTCTAAGTGAGACAAAGATCTCTTTAATGCTCTGATGCTTTTGGAGGGCACTGTATATCAAGGTTTAAGAAAGTGCTGATATCATCAAAGTACCTATTTATCAACCCAACCATGATACATGACAGTCATCAACAGTTTAAAAATAACATTATGATTGATGTCTAGTGTCTTGTTTGAAATGTTCTGCATCTTAAATTGATTAAAGACTCATTGCTCAGCCAATAGAAATGCACCTTTGAAGCCTCAAGGTAGAATAAATCAGAAGCACACAAGTGCTCTTTAAAGGTCTGAGTTCAGTCCTCAAGCCTTCATCAAGTGTCTGTGTGTTTCTTAGTTTCATCTGAATGAATGCACTGGTGTTTCTGCCCACAGCTGTGTCAGTTTTTGACCTGTGTGTTTATGTGGACAGGTAAATTATGATGGAGAGCTTCACAAACACCCCCAGCTGGAGGCTGATTTGGCAGCCGTGAGGGACTTATATGGCCATCATGCAGTATCTCTCAGGTACCTGACTGTTCTCTCACTTTCCCTCCAATCAATGTGAAAACATTACGCTTGATGAAACCTTTCTTACACAGTGGTGTGACTTTGTGGAGTAATAAAAGGGACCTCTTCAAAACTCCTAAAAATAGAATAAAAATACTTTTTGACAAATTGTCAGCAAGAAGGTAAAAAGTGTTGATTTGCAACAACAGTAGGAGACTATTATATACTATTATATTATATAACAGTAGGAATATTATATGAGCTGCTGTGTTAAAAACAAAATGAACTGAAGGTCTATTTAACAGGCAACATCGAAATTATGCCACTGTTGTATGAATTTAAATTGTTGGCTACAGTTAGGCAGGTCGAGATCATGTGGGATGTGGGACAATCACCATTTCCTAGAATTCATGCTAGGTTAATTTTATGTTACGTAATAGTTTATCTGAATTATGTAATAGCCCTGACCCCCCCAAGAAATTATTGCATCTCTACTGTTAAAAAAACAGACACCAAATCTTACCTTATTCATAGAAAGTGCCAGTACAGAATGTGATCACAGTGTAGTTAAAACTTCTATTTATACATACAGAACAGACAGAAACTGAGGTGCCAGCTTTGTTTTTTCATTATTGGGACCTTGTACAAGACTCCTAACCCGCAGGTAGCTTGAGGAGATTTGCCCTGTAGCTAGTGTGTGATAAGTCACTTTAATACAAAAGTAAGAAATAACAATGTCAGTGAAAGTGCACATTTCTATCTCTGCCGATCTGAGCAATGCATTGTGGGAAACTACACCCCAGGCAATTGTTCTTAAGTGTTCTGGCACGGTTATCCCACTCAAGGACGTTCTCTGCCCGAGCCAGGTCCCCCTAACCCTCAGGTGTCCATTTCTCCAACCTGTCATTTGGAGTAATGCTCAGTGATCATTTGAAGTATTCTGTGTTAGAGTCATTTCAGCTTGAGTACAGCGATGTAATGATCTGCTGATTGCTGTGTTGTGATAGACCTATTTACTAATTCACTCTGCAATCAGTGTTGGAGTTTTTCTTAGTGAGATGTTACTAATTTAAACTGGTGCATTTAAGGACACTACGGATGAGGTGAGGTGATTTTTTTACTTAAAAGCCAAAACAAAAATGTCTGGCAAAATAAGAAAAATCTCCAGATTAAGCGTGTGACTAGCAACTCAAAGCACTCGTGACAAATTGTCAACAAGAAAATGATTCACCTCGCAAAATCTGGCTAACTGAATGCAGTTTAATGTGAAGGCAGCTATTTAAAGCACAGCCCCTGAAAGTTTATCTTGTCAGGCAGCTTTTGATAACACCAGACTGTCAAACGAGAGAACAGCTTTAAAGATTTTGTTTGCTGTGGAGTAATTCTGTGTTTGATATTCTGTTTTGTATGTGATCTTTGTGATGCATTAGCACTGAGTCATGGACAGAAAGCTATTTTAGGTATTTGCTCTGTGTTCTGCTTGAAAAGTGACCCGGGCTGGTTTTTGCCATAGTCTCTGCATGACTGGCTTGTTGGGGTTCACTGAGGCCTTTTTAATAACTCCAGGACATTTCCCACTAAATGCTTTGATTGGTTGGCTTTTGCCGATTCACGGAACTGGAATTTAATGGAATCGCAAAACCACTTCTTAGGTCAATGTGCAAATTATTATTTATTATTATAGGAAATGCATTGCATCTGGAAAGGTTCCTTGAACTCATTTTTACCTTAGTGTGATTTTTTTTTGAGAGTTTGTGTGTTTATATGCTTCTCAATAGGAGTGTGTGCTTGTGTGTGTGTGTGTTTATATAGGAGCCGTTTCCCCTTGACAGATCATAGTGGATTATTATTTTCTCAAACCTCTTGCCTTTGAGACACAGTAGTTGTTAGGCATTTGGGAGTGAGGTGTAACCATGGTAACTGTTAGCCCAGAGCAACGCAACAAACTCGTCACAGTGATTTTATGAGGAATAAATGCATTGAGTGAGGCACAGAAACAGAGCTGGGGCATCTTTTCAACCCAGAGACTGTGGGCAGAACTGTAGTAGTTTTTACATGTAAACCAACGTCTTTACAAAAGTGAATTCCTGAAAAGAAATGAGTCAGATGATTTATTCTGGAATTTTCCTTGTAAAGGAAAGTGTTTTGTGAGCCAGCTGTGTAAACAAAGCAAACTGCTTAACCATGTCTGCGTATGTAAGAATTCACACTGAAAGATTTGTGCTTGACTTTTAACAACAAAATTTCCAGACAAAGATAAAGTTTATTGTAGTTTAACTGCTTTAAATAACTCTGGTCACAGCTGGATTTACACAGAGCTAGATGAAATATCATAATCACTCAGTCTGGCAATGTTTTCTTTAAAATTTAGGGAATATGGTGCAATTGATGATGTGGACATCGACCTACACATAGATGTCAGTTTCCTAGATGTAAGTTACTGTTTACTGTCTTATAAAATATAATTGGTAGTGACTTGTTGTGTTATAACCAGACAAAAGCCTAATGTCTTCCCCTTTAATATTTTACACCCCTTGCTATAACAGTATATTCCAACATTATGTACTGCATGTATGTGTAGTTATTTAATCTATAGTTACATGCAGTCATGTCAGTTACATTGTAAAGAAGCTGAAATGTAGCATCTGTTGACAGGAGGAGATTGCACTTGCCTGGGATGTTATCAGGAGCGAACCTGTTATTGTTCGACTTCATTGCTCTCTTACACAGTATCTGAATGGACCAGGTCAGATCACACACACCATCATACCAAGCAGACACTTCCAGTAATAAAACATACAATTAGTTTACCATTTAACAGGTTATATGCAACCAAAAATGAAATTATTAATCATGCAAAATAATTTTGCAAATATTTTTGCTACCAACACTATGCTATATTGTGCACCAAATGAAAGTAGCTTGAACTAGTTATTAGTGATCCATTCTTTGTGTAATTAAAAATATTTAGCTATATATTTAACTGTTAAATATTAAATATTTATTGTGTTACATATTAGTTTGAACTTAGCATGGTGACTAAAATCTAATGTTAAACTTTAGGGTAAAGCATTTATGTAATATATGAATAATGTCAATTCTGTATTATATGAATAGTGAAAATAATATATGAATAATGCAAACTGAAACAGAAATATTGATATTAAATATATGAACTAATATTGAATATTGAACTAGTCATACCTTTACTAATCAACACATATATATGCTGGTCTTTCTTTTGCATAAATACATTGTGAATTGTTCCTATCAGGGAGAGACAGAGAGGCTCTACACTATTAACATTTCTCTTAACAAGCTCTTTTTGTTGATTGTAGAGTTGATCAAAATGACATGATTCAAGAACGTGAGCCACTTCAGTTCAGATTGCAAAAGAAGAAGTCATTTGGACATAGCTATAAAGCTTCTGCCAAGATATTACTCATCAAGTGGCTCATTTTTGTAGTGACCTCCTGTTCTAGTGTTTTAAAAACTCTAAAATGCTTTGTTGGTTCCCAGTGTAATATAAAGTCCTTTGTAAATATACCCTGTTCACTGAGAAATTGACATCCTCTTCCAGTTCCCACTGTTGATGTGTTTCAAGTTTTTTCAAAAGACAGATTTGGACTTGGACATCAGCTGAAAAAGTAAGAAACTAGAATCTTTTTAAAGTACCAGGTTGGGTTGTGTAGTGTTATTGAACTTCACGAGTGTGTTTTCTCTTGGTAGGATAATGCAAACCTTTGTAACACAGCAGTGGAAGTGTCAGAGCAAAGATAAACTCATCAGCCCACATGGCAAAAAGCAAAGTGAGAAGAAAGTGAAGTCTCCTCTGCACATTTTTTCAACTCTGCGCAGGTAAGAATGAAAACTACCGGACACAGTTAATCAGATACAGGCAAATCCTAGTCTTCAGACTCTTTAATGCTCTGAAGTCCTTTATAAATCCAAGACTATGTCTAAATTTGTGTCTGTGTCTAAACAGTTTAAAGAAATATTTTGATCAGCATGTTTTAGAATATATAGGTTTAGCAGTTTAATTCCATTTCAGAATGCTGACAGAGGAAATCATGCATGGCCAATAGATGTTTGTTCCAGGAAATGAAATCAAGATCATTAATAATGATTAAATAATTGTCAACAATGATAAATGCTTTGTATCCATTACCTCTCAAAATTAGAGCCCACTGTAGCTAATTAGCATGAGAAACATACATTCCCACTGTGAACTATACAGATTTCAAGATGAAAAATGTAATTATGTAAATCAGCCGATGAAGCGTTCTGAAATGTGCAGGATTTGCACCAATCTAATTGCACAACATCATCTCATGGTCCATAATTCACATTGTTTGATTAATGTGCCGGGCTTCTGCAAACTCAGATCCCCCAGCTACCCTCCTCCTGGCTGTGTGAAAAGCAAAAAGAAGCTCAAACCTGAGCAAGATGGCGTGTCGAAATCCCACCGTCTGTTGCGGCGAACGTGTTCCAGCACAGTGAAGCCAGAGATGGACGGCTGCGGTGGGAAGTCACACAAGCTGCTTGGCCACTCCCTCTCCAGCGACCCACGAATTGAGCAGCACCAGCCCCTCAAACAGCCCCACAGGCTGCTGACCAGGCCCTGTTCGACTGCCGTGAAACCGGAGGACTGCCCGCCGCTGCGGCCTCACAAATTGTTGCCGCGGTCGAGCACGGCGGAGCCTCGCTGTGAACACGCCACGAGCAGTAACGATAGCGGTGCTTTAAAGCCCCACCGGCTCCTGAGTCGCTCCTGCTCAGGCAGCGTGCGGACTGAAGAGCTGGACGGCTTGAAGCACCACCATCGTCTGCTCAGCAGGTCCTACTCCAGCAGCACCAAAATGGGCAAAGCAGACATCTTTAAAGAGCCTGCCACCGAGAGCAGACGTCTCTCCCTTACCTCAGGGCTAATCGGCATCCTGGCCCCATCACTCTCTTCCACACCTCAGGTGAAGTCCTAGTGTTTCATTTCTTTTGTTTCAGTTTTTTTATGCAATTTTTATGCTCAAAGTGCTTCCTCCTATCTCAGTTTAATATGCAGATAGAAGATATACAATAGAAGATATCAGTAAGCTTTTTGTGGGTACCCTGTGGGTAATTGCCCAGACTAATGCCCAGACTTTAATAGTTAGTAGTTGAAAGAGTTTGCGCCACATGTTTAATTTTTGACTCAAGGCTTTGAAAACAGTTTTCATTCTCTAATTTGTCTGTTTAAATAGCCAAACATTGGAGCCAAATCCATTCCAGTCAGAGACAAAGGCTTCCTTGTGCAGGTAAAAATTTCCTGTACTTCCCTCTTTCTCTAACCTCCATAATCAGACAGCATCATGGGTTTTATTTATACTTCAAGTACATCTATGTAAGGTCCTGTTATTGGTTAGAGGAGCTGACATCTTTTCGGCTTTATTCTCATGACCTAATCTGTACTACTGATCTATTGGAACTGATCTATTGATGTGCATTTTCCTCCTATTTTTCCATTTTGTTTTAATTTGCTCATGTACTGTGAGTCCAAACTCAGAAGAATATTTATACAGATGGTTTTTTTTTAATTATTTGTACATATTTTAACAGTTTGCTGATCAGGGCTGTTACTACACAAAAGCACAAACATAAAATAAGCATAAACGTAGTACAGATGACTGCAGTTCATGTTCCACACACACATCTGTACTGTATATGCATTAATGTTACCTATAATTGCAGACTATAGAGTATGCAGAACAACGCATCCCTGTACTGAATGAGTTCTGTGTGGTCTGTGATGAACCTCATGTGTTCCAAAATGGACCAATGCTTAGAGTGAGTCTGTCTGCTTTAAACTATGCAAATTTCTACAGTTTAGTGAACTTAATAAAGATGTTTGAGATGTATTTTTACTGTTAAGCGTATTTACTTGAAACAAACCTTTTTAATATCTTTTTGGAACAGTTTAACGAACAGAGAGGATGTATTTTGCTTGTTAAACAGTGTTGTGAATTGTTTACAGTTCTACAATGTTCTTGATTTATTGCAATTTAATACCAGTGCAATTGTACATGTGTTTTTACAGCCCACAGTGTGTGAGAGAGAGCTCTGTGTCTTTGCCTTCCAAACGCTAGGGGTCATGAATGAGGCTGCTGATGAGATTGCCACTGGTGCTCAGGTAAACAGTTCATTCATTCATTTTCATGTCTTAAATTATAATTTTGGATGAGAAACAACCATATTATCAGGTGTTGCCTTAGGCAGAATATGACAATGCTACCCCCACAAGAAAAGCATATAAACCAGTGTTGAAATGCTTTTAAGCAAGTGTCATGTATAGCACATATATATGCTAGAAAAATACATGGAAATGTTAAAAATGCCACCATTAACTATATGGTGCATGTTGGTCCTCTGGTATGGTGTTTTATTTAGCATGGCCCTGGTTTAAAACCTATCAGCATATATAGCGGTTAATAAACCAAGGAAAAATGCTACTGCATGTTAGTGGATGTATATTATAAACAGTGATGTTTTTGTATTGTAGCACAACTTTACCCCAGGTCATTCTGTCCCATTAAAACACTCTATATAACCAACCTCTGTTTGTTGACAGGTAGTAGACCTACTGGTCTCCATGTGCCGATCTGCACTGGAGTCTCCAAGGAAAGTTGTCATTTTTGAGCCATATCCCTCTGTGGTGGATCCTAATGACTCACAAGCACTTGCCTTCAACCCCAGGGTACTTAAAACTTCTCCATTCATTCTCACTTCTCACTGCAGAGTCTCTCTGACTAAAAGCATTTAGCATCAACGTTTTAACATTAACCTTTGCTCTTTAGTGTACTGCTGCAATTTAGATATGAAAATGTATTCATTATTTGTGTTCTCCTTCAGAAAAAAGACTATGATCGAGTGATGAGAGCTCTCGACAGTATCACATCTATCAGAGAAATGACCCAGGTATCAAAAAAAGAAAGTGTAGAAAGTGTTTTTACATTTTTTAAAAGCTAAAGTGTGCAATTTTAAAATACTTCTATCCCAACTAATGGCAATAACTGTAAGCCATTTGTATATTTGCCCAAAAATGTGTAAACACTGCCGCTCCATGGCGATGTCACAACACATCGACATGTTTTGTTTGTGTGACTGTCCTGACCAGTGTGACACAGCAACATTAGCTTAACCAATTGCTTGAGTTTGGAATGGGCTGTTTGTTTATCTGGCCAATGGCAGATGGAGGGGTGAGTGTGTTCAGAAAATCCATTGGGTTATTTTTCAATTTTCCGTATCATTATTTTTCCTTACCGTTTAGTGACCTCAGTGGCACAGGAGCTGCACACTTCATCTTCAAATCACAATTCTTGTATCTTGCATAGCACACATTGACAGAGAACTAAGCCAGAGTTGATTTTTATGTATTAGCCTTGCCAGAATGTAATAAAATACTGACCATTAACATTTCGGCTGCACAGGCTCCGTACCTGGAGATAAAGAAGCAAATGGACAGGCACGATCCACTGGCTCATCCGCTGCTGCAGTGGTATGAAATAATAACACTTCAAACGTTATCTTCTGTGCTTGTGTGCCACTTTAATATCTGTTAATGCAACGGCCAGCTTCCATAAAAGCTTGAATTAAATAGCAGTCATAGAGATTATGGGCTCAATTTAGTTGTATATCTATCTTTGCATTACCTTGGACAGTATGTGTGAGCTTGTAGAGTACAATTATTCATATAGAAATATAGAGACAGTCCTGAAGTTGAAGTTTTATAACTTTATTGGGAATATGATATGGTTAATGTGTCTGTATCTTTTTCTTAACAGGGTGATATCCAGTAACAGGTCGCACATAGTGAAGCTAACTGTTACTAGAGTAAGACTTTCTTATATATTTCTTCAGTCAGAATTTCTTAGAAATTTCTTTTAGCAGATGAATATTTTTAGGATCCACAGTAGTCTAGACTGCTAGTCTAGATCTTCAGGGGTAGAGACATAATGAATAATCTCTCTTAGAAATGGTTAGGGCATTACCTGTCAAAGACAGAACTTAAAAATGAAATTCCAGTTATTTTGCATTTTTGAAAACAATTTTAAATTCACAGACAGTGTGAAACTTTTCAGAGGCCAAAAAATAATTGTAGCTCAATATCTGAAGTATATTTTCTTATATCTTGTTTCTATCGCAACAGCAACTGAAGTTCATGCACACGCCCCACCAGTTCCTCCTGCTCAGCAGTCCACCTGCCAAAGAATCCAACTTTCGAGCTGCCAAAGACCTCTTTGGGAGTACCTTTGCTTTTCAGTATGTTACATTTTAAACACCCAGTACGGACAAAATATTATGTATTTATTCTGGTATGTTTTTGTATTTATGATGAGAGTCTAGTAGTTGTGGTATGGGTTTAAACTGAATGAGTCTGGAAATAATCTAGAAATGATCTAGAAATTACTGGAAATTAATGAGTAAAAATAGACACACCAAGCCAAACTTTTGATTTCTGGCATAGAATCTGGACCACTTTGAGAGTTATTCTGGCCAAGAACCACAAAAGTACAAACATAAAACCTATTGCTAACTTGAGATCACTGATTGTTGTTTGTTTAAACATTTATAAGAAAATGGTTCCATTATTTTCTTTTTCTCTCAGTGGATCACACATAGAAAACTGGCACTCCATTTTGAGAAATGGTTTGGTTGTGGCATCAAACACAAGGCTTCAGGTATTCAGACCTTTTCTTTAAGAGAAACAAAAATGTGAATCATACAATGCTGCAGTCTTGAAACTCTGAATGTTTCAGCAAGCATGTAAGTTTCAGTTTTACTTTACTACCAAACTGAAACATTGTTTTTGCAGCTCCATGGCGCTATCTATGGCAGTGGAATCTATCTCAGTCCATTATCAAGCATATCCTTTGGCTACTCAGGTTGTAATAAAAGCAAAGACACCTTTCAAGATATTTGTAGATATTTCCTATACTAACTACATGAATATTTGTAGAGTAAAACTAAGTAAACAAATATAAATATATGTTTGCATGCATTTAATCATTTTTGCAATTCTGTGGATTTTTTTTGAATAGGGATGAATAAAAAACAGCAAAAAGTTGCTTCAAAAGATGAAACTGCTGCCAATAAGTCCAATATTAATTTGCAGGTATGTTATTTTGTAATTTAGTTCTTCCAACATTTTCAATACTTAATATGCGGGCATAGTTTCAATTAATTTACATTTTATTGAACTGATGGTCTAAAAATACACCAGGTCTCTCAGGCTCATTGTTTGGCATTTGCTTTCAGTCACAAAAGAAAGGCCAAAACCCACAGTTTCTGCAGAGTCGCAACCTGAAATGCATAGCCTTATGTGAAGGTTCACACTCTCTTATCTTACTGCACAGATATACATATAATACAGATATACATCATCTATAAACTCCATAAGCTGATAAGATATCTATTTCTTTACAGTTATTACATCTCCAGACCTCCACAAGCATGGCGACATTTGGGTAGTTCCAAACACAGATCATGTCTGCACACGTTTTTTCTTTGTGTGAGTACATTTAATTTCTCAGTATTAATATTGAATGCAATTTATTTTACAGTGTCTTTTTCTTTCATTCTTTGTATAGTAACAGTAAATTATGTAGTTTACAAACCTAAACTGAATCCTATTACTAATTCTATTCCTGTAGTATGCAGTATGTTAATTAATATTAATGTACACAGTAACAATTACACAATGAAATGAAGTGTAACCTAAATATAACCTAAATATGTATTGTAACAATATAAAAATATCTGCGTTTCTATTGTTTAATGAGCCTGTGATGTAAGGTACAGTAAATATTAATTACAGTAAATGTTAATACTGTAACTCTTCTTCTGTCTTTCCCTGTTTATGTTTAACTACCTATCAACTAGTTATGAGGATGGACAGGTAGGTGACACAAGTATAAACACACAGGACCCTGGTATTAATAGGGAGATCCTACGAGTCATTGGCAATCAAACAGCTACTGGATAAAAGAGTTTCAACACAATTTCGCTGCCTTGACCTCTTTCTCAAAGCTGGACATTTGAGTGTAGGAGGCCAATACCACGTGTATTTTTGGTAACCAGAGAACACAGAAAACAAGAGTATTCACAAACACAATCTCTGAAATACACTATTTATACTGTTCCCCTGGGAAACCATGTATATTTACACTGGCTATTCAAACTATTACCATTTTGCTAAGTTTATAAATAAAAGGTACATTTTAAAAGAGCATGGTATGTCTCTCAGTTCAACTGACGGACTACTTATTTTTTGTAAAGAATACAAAAAATGAAAACACTTTGAAGAATATTTTGAGACTTTACTGGAGAATATACAATATTCCTGTATGGATATGCGCCATCTGACCTTGTTTACTAAGAGTTGTACTTGTTAAAGTACATTAATTTGTGTATACAAAAGGTGTCTATATGCACTTTATTTTTCTTAATGTATGATAGTGCTTTCAAACTTCCATATAATCTTATAATGCCTTTCAGAGACAGAAGTATTTATTGTTTGACAGCAGTGAACACAAGCAAGCAACTGATGTTAAAGACACTGTATAGGAGCTGATGACAAGTTGTGGTTTAAATCAATGAAAAAGTCCTACTTAACATGTCATGCTACTTAAAAGTAGCTGCCAGTTTACAATTTCTAAAGGTCTCAGTTCGGTACTTGCCCAGATTAACAGAACCTGCCACTTCATCAACTAGAAATCTCTCGCTGTAACATTATAGTTAGCACTGAGGGATAAAGTCATATATCGTATCAAGTAAAAAAAGAGAAAAGGTGTTTTTAACAGTAAAATTGAAGAACAAAACACATAAAAGTATATTTGGCAGTGAATTAAAAATAAGACGCATGCTGCTTTCCCTACATTTTTCAAACAATTTGGTTTTCTTTGGTATGATTATAGAACTTTTGATAAAGGAAAAAGTTGGCACCCAATTGTAAAATGTCTTTGAATATTTCAATATAAAACTTTTGTACAGTGATTTTAAGGCAGAATAAGTGTTTGCTGCTTGTTGTTTATACAAAGTAATGTATTAACGGAAGGTCCAAATGTGTGAGTACTCTGTTCAGTTTTTGCAATTCTGTATAGTGATGTTTAGACACCTGTGTGGTTGTTCATTTTACTTTGCAAACATAAATTATTGAATCATTAAAATCACAATCTTCTGTTGAAAAGGAATGACGAACACCTCATACAGGTGTTAAGAATCTGTACATAAAGGTGGCAAATTTGGTTACAATTCCTTGTAACTATTAAAAATGGGATTGAGGAAATGCTTTTCAAATGTAGCATCACAAGTTTTCTCACCACTAGAATCTCTTTGTGACCAGAATGGCAACAGCTTAATACTAAAATAAACCTTAAGCTGAAAGTTCAAGTGATGTCAGGTTTGTCCATTACAAAGAGGGATGTACATTTATCACAGTTTTTTTACATTATTAGTCTTTAAATGAAGATATAAAGTATGAGCATGCCAAGATTAACAAACTTATTACCAATTTCATCCAATTATAATTTAACCACTGGGGTTCCACGTTCATAAACACTCATAACTGTATACCAACTGCTTGAAAACAGCTTAACATATTTATATTTTGTACTTACACTCTGTCCATTTCTGATAGTTTTGTACATTTGTCGCACAATTTGGTGAAAAATATCATGCTACTTAGCATTTGGTGCCTTACCGATATGGATTAAATGGCAAATATATGACAATGGTGTATGATAATACTGTCATATATGAACATACTGTAAACAGTGTAAATATTGCCACAACAACACAGAGGCCAAATATTTTCTGTAGTATGTTTTTACTTTATCCTTATTTTGCGAACTGATCAAGCTTTTTGTCTTTTTACAGATTATGGAAATAGCAGCTTATGTACTTGTTTATGTTCATTAAATCCAAATTTGCTTATAATTCATAAACTTTTGTCATTCTTTCTAATTGAAAGTAGTAAAACCGTACTGTGAAAACGTACTGTGGTATGCAGATAGTATAATTTATATTGCATTGTCATCTTTGATCCTCAGTTAAAAACTGTTTTATTACAATTATAAACTGTAAGTCTCTCAATAACATCTTTCTAAACAATATCAAAAAGTCAGATAGCTGCTGGCAATATAAGACAATCAAAATGTACCAGTTTAAACAAGATAAGAGTGGTAAAAGACAGTAGTTTTCATAGAATATGTGTATGTTTAAATAATGTTATCAAGTTATCATCCACAGCAATTCAGGATAATTGACTGCCTATAAGGGCAACTTTTGTAAGTTACTACAGCTAAATTATTGATTTCATTATATACATTATATATTATAAATATATATATATTATATATTCAGACTAAGGCCAATGACTTTTGTGATCAAGAATTATTTATTGACTTTGGGGACTCTTAGATATTATAATAGGTATAATAATAGTTATTCTTTTTGTGTTAGACAGGCCTAAATAGCCCAGAATCTGTAGAATTTTAATTGTAATAGACACAAACAAATGCTTGAGTTGAGTCTTCACCATAACAAATGACTGGCACTTAATTTGTTGATATGAATTTAATGATACAGCATATTAATACAACAGAGAAATCAACATCAAAATTACTTCATTAAATTATTCTCAACATTTTACAAATACAGCAGAGGTCCTGTTTAAGCCTGATTTCAATTGTTTACATACGGCTTAAAAGGAATAATAACTATGTGAAACTAATTGAAACATACAAAAATCTTAAACTGTAACATAACAGTTTAACATAAACAAAAAAGGATGAAATATGCATATATTGTTTTTACTGGTGATCATATTATCCTAAGCATATTCCATCCTTATGTATGTTTATGTTAGAAATCCAGGTTAAGATACTTTTAGGTGTGGCAAGCGTAATACAACACACAGTTCTAAATCTTTCCTAAAAATTGTGATTTCTTGGTTATTACTTGATAAATACATTCCGTTTCTGTAACAGTGAAGGCGTAGTGTCTGTATCAATTACCATAGGTTAAACAAACTCAGTAAATTCCTTTAGCCTTCAGTTCATCTTGTACTCGGTTCAGGTATTCTGGATCCGGATAACCATAACTTAAACAGAAAAATAAAACACTATTACGACATTTTCTTGTACAAAATTTGTAATTAAATTTTGACCTCACTGCATTGTTTACTTACTGTGTCGGTCCCCCAGTACGAGATGTTTTATGATGAATATCATTCCAGGTCACCACATTATTTATTCCGGTGGTAGAGGAGCGACCAATGGTGAAAGTGAGTCGTTGTTTAAATGCCCTCTCCAGAAGCTTTAGAACTTTTCTCCCCTCTGGTGAATCAGGGAGGTAAGCTGTGCGGGATGCTCCCTGGAAAGACTGGCCTGGGTTTGGATGCTCATCCTGCAGAGTGAATTAACATTTCATCTAAAATCTGTGTTTTGTCGAAACTTTACATTTTAGTGCATTAAACTCACCCCCTGAAGTCCACTTGGTATGTAGTAATCGATTGCGATTGTCCCATATCGCTCATATCCAGGTAAAGATGAGGGATGTGTTGAGACATTCATGCTCCCTCCTTTTGGTTGTGTCCCTGTAAGACTTCCATATATTTCTCCACAAATTGGACAAGATGGTTTCTCCTGGAAAGCCCTCTTTAAACAGTCTTTACAAAAGCAGTGTTTGCACTTACTCAAGACTTCACGTTTATCTTTCTTAATTATTTCAAGACAAATTGGACAAGTCTCCTCTTTTGCTTCAACTATTGTTTTTTCTCGAATTGCAGATTGCTCATAATATGCACCATAGTCTCTTGTTGTATATGGGAATTTGTCACCATATTCCCTTGTTGTATTTAGGGTTTCATTCCCAAAGTCTCCCACTGTATTTGGGACTTGGTTTCTATAATATCCTGTTGTGGTTTGGTTTTCATAGTCCCTTGATGAGTTTGGAATTTGGTTCCATAAAGGCCCTTTTGCTCTAAAAGATGCCTCAAATCTATCAAGGTTAATGAAGCTGCCAATCAAGGTCAGTCCCATTTTATCTTTCCTGTTGTCAATGAGGAGTTCTGGGAATTCTGCACCTAATTGAGACATAATGTTTGGATCTAAATTGTATGTGCGTGTCTGCAGCCCTGTTGCAGTTTTCTGATATAATGTTATAAACTGTTCTTGTGCAAGCTGAGCGTAAATGCTCTCACCAGTCATAGATGAAAATATCAAATGACTTTTGTTCTGTTCAATGGAGACTGTTCTATTCCTTTTAATTCTTTCATATTCCTCTGATTTCATTTTTTTTATGTACCTCATGATGGCTTCATCAATCTCAACTGGTGGTAAGGAGTGGCTCTTAGCTGATCCAAATCCTGTTGAGGTGTGGCTCCCCTCATTCTTGTCCTTATTATTTAATGCTTGTGCACTTAAACCCTGAACAATTTCTTCAACTTGTCCGAATGAGCCGCTGGCATAACCATCTTTACATTTAATCTTCTTGTCTTTAAGTATGCCTGGGAATAAAGTGTTGCTCGGATCGATCTTAAGGCTCACTTTAGTGAATATCTGCAAAGAATGTGAGACTGTGAAAAATAATAACAACACGCAAGTAAACAAAACCGATAGAAATAAGAGAAAGAAATAACAGATAAAAAAAGAAAATAAGAAAATAATTTTAAGTCTTTTTATAGTAATAATAAACTATTTTATAGTCATTACTTGATAAAGAAAAATACAGTTGGAAGGATTATTCATGCAAACTCACCTCTGGCAATGGCAAGTTCGCCATTTCATAACACTACCGTTGGTGTCTTAAGTTGCCAGGGTAATCCACACAATACAAATAACACACCAAACCTGCCACTTACAACATGCATATGGTAGCAGTCAAGGTATAGTAACGGAACAACAAATATGATTCCTTCTTTTCAAAAACATAAAGCACGTGAACAGCTTGCCTTTCGTTTGTTGTTAAACTGAAATCAATATCACTTTCTGATGTAAACATGCGGCGCTTTAGTTTCAGTTTAAAACCAGGAAGTTTTTTCTCTTTGCGATCCCGCCTACTGCATCCGGATTGGCTAGTAAATCTGCTGGCAAGCATTCGATTGGACAGTTGAATTAGCCTTTTGCCGTAGTACGCAGAGGGACGGAACGTCGCAGTTAAAAACATCTTACAGTCCTCAAAATTATGTTAATAGACGTATCCTGTCCCACACAATGCCTACAATAAGGCTCAAACTAAAAAATTGCAAACAGAATATTTAAAAACAAAGCAAGAAGCCGAACAGGATGTTGAAGAAAAATGAAACATACAGACAATTTTAGGATATCACAACAAACTAAGCCAAGTTGCAAAAAGTACAGCTGCTGTACCATTAACACTTTAAGTGTATGAGAATGTACCCCTTTGGACTAGATAAGGTACAAATACATTTATGCCTAAACAGGTGTACAAAATACCAGTATGAATCTTGCTTTAGAGTAATCATAAAATGAAGCCCATAAATTGTGCTCTGGAGAAAACTCTGGAGATGAGGGTCACAGAGGAATCGTGATGGTAGTGAAAGTAGAATCAAATAAGGAAAGTAGTAAACAAAACAAAATGAAACAAAAAAAGTGGCATAAACGCCACAGAGACCTTTCCTACCCAAATAATGTAATTTTAGCTCTCCTTCCCAGCAACCTTATTCCCTGGCAGCTGGCAGATCAATCAATAGCATCTCCACAGGTTGTGCTAACCCACTGATTGTGCACTTAGCCCACCACTTTACCGTCTCAGACTTCAACCAAGTACAGCAGAACAAACACTTAGTGTATACAAAAACACTGAAATATGCTGCATGGTGCAAATATCTAAAGAAATAAGATGTGTAGAAGCACAACACAACCATATACCCAGCAGAAGCTCACCAGCCCATTGTTGGAAACCCATCCCCCTCCAAGAGTTCTGTCCCCAACAAAATATCACCGGAGAGGCCCACCAGCACTAAGACATCACTGGAGACCACCTGCCTGCACTGGACTTCAGACCTTCTGCCCACCCTTGAAATAGGTAAATGTGCCAATCCAAAGCATTTCTATGATCAAGACATTTACAAATATTCAGATGTACCTGTCAAAATGCATAATGTTCAACACAGTATAAATTAAAGTATTTTAGCTATACCAAACAAATATATACCAGATCTTAAAATATGTCATGCAAACAATTCTTTACCTATTACAGGAAAAATAACACGGTTTCATCTGTAAGATGTTCCACAGACCTACACCAGATGGCAGTAGAGTTATTTTAAATAATTTAATGCAACATGGGATTCCTGTAAAATCGCTAGATGGCAGAAGAGGTCATTTATTTGACAAACTAATACCATCCAATCTCCTGTTTAGTAATAAGGTTACAGTTAAGACTTTCATTTCCACAACACATCAAGCAAATTCATGCCAAAATCGATTGTTACAACACCTTCTCTTAATGTTTTTCCTTTCTGACCAGCACTTAATACATGGCACAGACTGGCTTACACTCACCCGACTAAGACACAACTGTCACCCCAAACCCACCTATTGTTATGCCGTTGTTTATGTTACTTTTGGTTAAACTTAAGATTGAAAATATATTAGTTTGCGTTACGTGTTTTTGTTTATATGTAGACTGTTCGTGGTATTGCACGCCTGGCAAACTTGTAATTTTAAATGGGAGACTAATTGGAGCGAGACTGCAGTGATTGCATTGATGGTCCCGTCAGATATCACACAATCGGCCACCTGCACATGACACAAATTATGTGTCCCTACAAGACGACTTGTCAACGACTATTTGGGACATTTCTGAAGCAGGAGGACAGCCAGCCAAACGGGGCTCCCGCAGTATGTATTCCTGCCTAGAAAAAGTAAAGATTTTGTATCTGGGTTAAGAACATTTTTTATTTTCGTACAAAAATCGCTCTTGTTTTGTTATAATTTTTTTTAATATTCTTAAGTTGTGTTAAGTGTATTTACTCTTAACCTTATTTGATCAACCAAATTGTTAAAAATGGGAATTAATAGCCAGTCTAATATATTAATATTATAGCATACCGTATGCTTAATAGTTATTGTTAGCTATTTATTGTTAGTATTGCAAAAAAAAGTCATTTAATATGTTTAAAGTAATTGTGTTTCCGTGGTTATTTCGAGTTGTAAAAATATTTGTTTAAACGGTGCATAATGTCATTATTTAAATATAAATATATGTCGGAAGTTCATTATTTACTAAATGTATCTTACGCGTCAGGTATAGACCTTAATTTAAATGGGGAAAAACACGGAGAAAAGGAGTTCGGTGGACACTCCAGAACAAGCTATTTTTGTTAAGTTTGAATAGGTGTAGTCTTTTAAAGGTTTCTGTAAAAGAAAAACATTTTTAAATGTATGTTTACAGCTAAAAGATGCAAATGTTTTAAGGACTGGATTATGCACCCATTTTCATTAGAAATAATGTTAAATAAATGTGCATAGTCGATACTGTATTCAGGATGTATAACGCTACACAAACTATCACGTTTTCAAACACTAGGCTGTATCTTACAATAATAATAATAATAACAATAAACAATAAATAACAACAATAACAGCGCTTTCATCAAAAACAACAACAACCGCAACAGGCTTAATAATAATGATAATAATAACAATAATAATACTAAAATAACTGTCTGTCCCTGTCCTGTTGTAATTCAATAGGTTAAATAGATATAAAATTGCTTATATTGTTGACTTTAGAACAGTGCCCTTTTAATTAGGATAACGTCATTCAGATGATAACTTTATAAAGTAAGACTGCTCGTATAAGAGAACATGGTCCGTTATAAGAGAACCATTATTTAGATCTGTCCTGACATGCTGGCAGATTTATGTTTCCCTCATATCGATTTGCGCAAAATGCTAGAAATCACCGTGTTGCTGAAGCAAGACGCTGAGTCTGCAAACGCGTGTACAGCACAGCGTAAAATAGCAAGCAATGCCCCAGTCCAAGCACATACAGTCCGATATTAAAAGTATTACTGCCAGTCCTCAGATAGCGCCGATCCCAAAGAGGCCACCAGTGTGGATTTAATGGCAGTGAAAGTATTATGTGGAATCGGATTGAGGGAGATCTAGACATCTGTCAAAAGCAGCCAATAGAATGTACATTAGTAATACTGAACCAAGAAAGACGTCGGCAGATCGGGGGAGGATTAAATACAATTCATAATCTGATCACGAAAAGTCGGCTGCTTAAAAGCATCCAGGCAGGCACAATGTAGATGACAAAAGGGGCACAGATCAAGATGCCCTTCTGCGTTACAAGGCATGTGAGTGGGCTTAAAATGTTAAACGTTATCATTGACTGTCAGACTGTCATTTATTTACTCTCAATCATTTTCAGTATGGAAATCACGTAAAATAGCTGCCACATTTTATGCATTATAATATTTCATTGAAATGTTATTTTAGGTTTTAAGGAAATATATGGCTATCTACTTCTTTTATAGTCTTTAATAGTAATAGCTTTCAAAAGAAAGAGAAAAGGAAAAAACAGCACTCAGTTTTCCTTTTGCAATTTAACATTAGATAAAGAAATAAAATCTGACATATAAAACGCAGTAATAGCCATAATAGATTATATGTAATAAAAAAAATAATATGTAAGCAAACATGGCAAACAACCAGGACAGAGATATTCTATAGAATATAGAAGAAACCATCTCCCACTGTAACAGTGAATATAGAATTGCTATAGATATCATATTTCTATACAAAGTCTATGAGGACCTGATGCCTGATGACCTCAGATCAGACAAAATATTGGTGTCAGACAATGAACACTATAAGTAGGATAGACAACAGACAGCAAAGAGGGACAGCTAATCTGATCTAAATTTGACATGGGCAGTGGGGAAGGGGGTTAGGGGGATATAAGGGGGGCTTAATTATGTTGTTGTTTTGCTTTGCTGTTTTTTGCTTTTGTTTTTCAAAAACCCTTTATTATGAAAAAAGGAGTCCATGAGAAGAGACAATTATACATATTTATGTGTTTTTGTTTTCTTACTGGAGTCAACCCAATACACACCACATGAGCCGCTAATAAAGACACTAATGTCCCCCACCAATAAATATTCAAAATTATACAATATTAAAAACAATTGTTGCTATAAAAGACCTCAAATGATAACCTGTTTGTAGCTGGATAAGATATACTTTCAGTGTGCTGAGATAATTGAACTTGCCTAGTGTTTTTTGCCTGTTATTGTTCATCTTTTGTATTTTTTTTTATTGTAAAACACTTAACAATTTACTAACATAAAACAGAAAACAGTTTTCTGTAACACATATTTGCTGTTTTTTTTCTCATAGCTTATAAGATAATAAACTTTAGGCCACATAAACTTATGAAAAATCCTTTTTATTTACAAATCATCACATCTGGTGTATCACATTTCTCTTAATTTTTTATTTGTGTCATTTCATCAAATCTACATGTTCTACATGATCATGATTTATGCAGATAAGCAGATTTAAAATGTTTTGTGCAATGACACGGACAGGGACAAATATCTAAGGCTAAGCTAAATCTCGTACACCAAATCGAGCCTCATTCTTCAGTAAAACTAAAGAAGGTTTTAAAATAAGGGCACTAGCCTTGCGTTTAAATAAATTCAGCTATATGATAGTTACCTTGAGCATAGTCTCAAATATTGTTCAGTGACTGGAGATATACCACAAAGGAACCATTTTCACTGTCAAAATGTAATGTGACTGTCAGGCTTAGCATTGCAATCTCTCTATATTAGCGTGTCTATATAATTTGATCCCCCAAAGATGAAATAGGGAAGACTCCCCTCATTTCTATATTTAAAACACCTCATATAAGAATCTTACTTTTTCAACCCTCTCCTTTATGTGTCAAATTACAATACTGACAGTGACAGTCCCTTAAAGTTGATATAATAACTATAAGGTGTGTGTGTGTGCCAAAAAGACAGAGAAAGATATAAATGGTCTGGAATGTTGCTAACCTCAAAATGACCCTTGATGCTATTTTGCATGCTGTGGATTTTTTCATTCCTTTCAAAGTTCTTGGTCTTAGTGCAGCACTATTAAGACCTTACATGCAGTTTGTATCTACCACCTACAGCCATTAAATCATTTCACACAAAGAGCCTTAACAAAATAAGAAAGTCAGTGAGGTCATAATTGTATGATGCAATCAATATGACATCTTTACAAAGATAAATATATACCAAACATACTTCCATGCATTGTCTTGATTATTCTTAGATAATCTTCCTCCAGGACAAAAATGAATAAATGGAATTGGATCTGACAAAAGACAGTGATGTATATTAATAATAATGTACAAGAAGGTATATAATATACCTAAATAACATAGGCCTATACAGTATAACACACAAACATATTTCATAGAAACTCTCATTGAAGGTCGTATAAATAGGACAGTGCTTAATAGTATGCAGCTTTTTACAATATATGATAAACATAATAGAGACATTGCTTGAATACCAGTACTGACCAGTTGCCAGTTTATCCAAGAAAGCATGTGGTATTGATTATATGTGACCAGAGCGGGTATGACTCCTAAGTGTAAGTGAACAATTTGTCTTTTGTGGATAATTAGTTGCCCTGATTGTTATTCATACAGATTAATTGATTACATTTGAGGATCAGGATAAATAAATAACATTTGACCTATAAAGCTATTTAGTTGGCTAACAGTTAAGGGCAGAATGTTTGTGTCCTTATAATAGCTGTTATTTCTAATTTAATAAGCTTTTTATTACAATCTAAAAACTCTAATACCGGTTTTGAATTTAAAAATGTAAAGATAACTGTCAACTTGAACAGGTTCTTGGGATCATTAAAATATGTATAGGTAATATAGGTAATAACTTTGTTGACACAGGAAGGTTGCAAGCTTTAAGGTGTCCAGTGTGCCCTTATCTTATGCATTTGCATTTACTGAGTGTTTCATTCATTTGATTTGAAATCATACCATCATACTAAGTATAAAAGTCAAAGTGAAAATGTGGCTGATGCAATTGCAAATGTGTTTGGATATTGCAGAGCTGCTATAACTGCTGAGGCAATTATGCATATGTGCACAGGATTCTGGGATCTGAAATGTCAGCTGGAACATTGGGTGATAGGGACGTGTTTTTATATGAAATATTATTAATATCTTTCAATAATATCTTATTATCAGAAGCAGTATATAGTATATATATATATATTATGTCAAGTTACACTATAATGATGGCATATAGTCATTTAAATAATTAGTTTAAAAACTAAATTTATTTAATAAGGTAAAATGCACTTTAGAAAACAATATTACTTTTCCAGTGCTTTTTTGGATATAATAACAAATGTTTAGTTAAGTGGAAATGCTACTCTGTGACAAAGGCTATATGTTATTTACCTAATAAATGGTGTATGTTTTATATGCAGGTAGTATATATAATATACATCTTATTAAGGTTAGGTTAGACTAATGCACATCAGTACATGAAGACAGGCGTGTGTGCTGCTGTCTAATCTCAAACCCATGTCAACAGGCAAATGAAGGGAACAGCTGGATGCAAGACATAACAACTGGCCATAAGCACAGTGGTGGGAAGAACACTGTTTTGATCTTCTCATATACACTGTGAGGGTCTGGATGTGGTGTAAAGCTAGAAAATCCATCTTCATTTACATTTTTTTTTCATTTTTTACATTACATTTAAAAAAACTAACTTTTAAACGTAAAAATGTTTACTGTCCATTACAGTTACTATATATACAAATAATTACAGTGTTTCTTGGTGGGCATGAAATTCCATGTTTTAAAATGTTTTTAATCCTATTAAAGGAATAGTTTCCCCAATGGTGAAAATTCTCATCATTTACTTTTATGTCATTTTATATTTAGTTTTCTTGTTTCATGTAACAAAATTTCTCCACATTGTTCTCCGTGAGAACCTAAATTTCTCGTGAAGATCTCATATAAATTTACCACGTCATACTGACAACTTTCATTATACTTCAATTATGTAAAATGTTTAGGTTTTTTTTTTTGTTCAATCTGAAGCTAACTATAAACTGTCCAACTGTACAGAAAAGAGCTGTTAAAAAACCATGTCAGGGGGAACTGTTCCTTTAAAAGTATCCCTGCTTGATTAGTCAAAGTTTATCTATATCCACTAACTTGGTTCCTGGTGAATGTTTTTCTCAGAGCAGCACTTGACAGAAAACAGACATCCTTCTGTTGGGAAAAAGGACTCGCTCCTCACCCTTGGCTTCAAACACCATGTTAGAAAAACTTAAAGCAGTCGCTTTAAGGTGCTGAAATGACATGCTGACAAATGCTATGTTTAGACTAATAGTTAAGGCAGTCTGTAAGGAGAGCTGTGCATGAAGGAGACAAATTTACAAATGGACTTTCCACCGATGACAGATTTTAAGTAAAGGCTACATCAGTAAGCAGCAGATAGTCTCCATAGTAACTTCCAGAAATTAAACACCTGAAAAGAGTGAAAGATTACTGAAGCCTCTTCCTCCCCCTTTGCTTTTAAAGTGGATGAAATTAATGATGGTCCTACACAGGAAGTATATGTCTTGGAGAACTTTGACATTCTCTCAGCAGTGGTTTATAGAAATGTTTTATTAGAACATGTTGGATGTCAAAATGTCTTGTTAAGACTCCTAGAAACATTAAGACTTTTAGTACCATTAAGCATCAGAACAGAACAGTATCTGTTATTAAAAAAATGAACTGGAAGTAGAAGTGTTTACTGGTAAAATCAAAGCAGTTGATTTTGTTGAAGGTAACACATTGCTGGTTATACATATATTGTGTTTGATAAGAAAGATTGGAAGTTTTTTTTTAAGTCTGCATATCACACACACACACTCCGCTGCCGCCACCACCAACTGTAATTGTAGGAATGTTGTGACTAAAAGTATTTAAAACAAATAAACTCAGTATATATTTTAACATCTACAATGTTGTCCTTTGCCTAGAATTTGCAAAATCATACTCTTGGCATGTTATCATTTAATTCCTTGAGATCTCAACCTTGGAAGCTTATTAAACAGTTTTGAAAGAATTTCCAACTATGCTGGACTCTTACTGGCTGTTTTTATTATTTGGTCCAGGTAACCCATTTTAAACTATTTTATAAATAAAATTTATAATTTAATTAATTTAAAAAAAAAATAAATAAAGTAAATTAGTATGTTGGCACAGTTATAATTTTGTCTATAAAACAATTTCAAACACTAAAACCTTCAGATTGAAAGTTTTTTTTTTAAAGATCATAAGAAACATTTTCGTGAACTGATCCTTAACTTTTGACCAGTACTCTATATATAAATAACTACTATTTTGGAGCTTATTTTCTAGTTTTTAAAGAACCATCCTGAAATGTCCTCTCCCCACACGCTTTTCAAACTGCAAATAAACTTTAATCATAATAGTTTTATTTTTTATATAGTTGTTTGTGTTTTATAGTGTCATTTTCATTAATAAAATACTTACACTTTTTACCAAGTTTATATAGAAATACCATTCCATATATTAATGATTAAATATGCCTGCAAGGCCCTGAATCAAAAAGCAGGAAAGAAACCATGTCAACAGCCGTATACAACATTCCTCACAGGAAGTTTACAGCCTGTTATTACCTCAGGAGTAATATATGTCTTTTGTCTATGGTGCAAAGCCATTAAATCAGAAAAACCGTATGTAAAATGAAAAGCTTTCCAGTAATTGCCAGTTTTTAAAAACTTTCAAACACATACATTTAATGTAAAATGTATAGTAGAAAATATATAACCTTGCTGTCAAATAACTTTGAATACCTGTCAAAATGTCAGGAGCTTAGATGTGCAGCCAAGTACAGTTAGTAATACAGAAGCTGATGTTGGTTTTCCATAAGTGAGGTAAAAGGCTTCCCGCCATGCAGAGACCCCTGTTTGATTTGTCAGGTCTTATCAGCACCGGCTTAGTGAGAAACTGGTATATTTCTGTCTATGGCAACGTATTTCAACTATATAGCTCCTAAAATACCTTAACATGTGGTACAGATAGTGTATTACATTTATATTATGTGTGAAGGTTATTTTCAGAACTATGTGTATATGGATTGGTCGTATCAATGGCAATGAGTCTAACTAGTGAAATATTTACAAAAACCTTCATGATGCAAAACACCTTTTATGAACAACAGGTTATATTTTACATGAAGATGAATAGCCAGAGAATATAATAAAACTAAAATCTCTTGACAGATCATGTTTTTTGACCTGTAATATTTGGAGTCATAATTAACAGCGGTATACACAATTGTAGGCATATAACATCATGCTTTCAAAACAAGCCAAAATGTGTATACATGCAAGCAGTGCTTGTGTCAATCAAATATCCTAAATCCATTAGCAACCTTGCGGCCCACTACATAATGAAAAACCCACCGCCACTTTTGTCAGCGCCAGATAAAAACATTACTAATCTTTTGGGACTGGATGAGCCATTTCACGCCTCCATGAAAAACATGTTTGGGACATTTGAAATTATTCTTTAATTAGGAGATATTATGCGTGTAACACTATGAGATATTTCCACAAGCCACATTGTGGTTGGTGTAACCCAAACTATCAGATTGGTTTGTTTGAGTAAAGCACTGCAATTAATATGGAGATCAGGTGTAGATCAGTAGGTCTACATTACGGCTGGATTGTTTTTGAAGCAGTAAATTAGGTGAATGGTTGACATTGTAAAATGCAATTAAAATGAAGGTCTTAAATTACAAAGCATTGTTTTGGTACCTGATACTATATTGTAGTTCTCATACAACTGATGCAGCAAATATAAAATGCATTATAATATCATAAAACAGCCTCCTTCACATGCTGTACAGGTGAGCAGAGCCCAGTATCAGTGGAACATATTTGTTACACAATCAATTTGTTTCATGCGCTAACTTAGCAAACATGGACAGAGTCCCTCAAGGTACTAATTAAACAAGAGTTTTCCCGGGCAGCACCTGGAGACTCCATATCCAACGTTTGTAACACGCTGTTGCCCATGGCGACCCTCCAGCAGTACTTCTTTAGGGATCCGGGCATGTAGAACAGAAGCCGGAACAACCACCTCGGAATCTTCAGCCACATGCCACCTGAAACTTTAATGGTGACACGAGAAACGAGTCTTTCAGATGTGAACAGGGAATATGTCCATGATACAGACAGTAATCGCACCTCCTATGAGTGTGTAAGGAACACTCAGGAGCATTTGAGTGTGTGTGTTAGCAGGGGTGTGCACAAGAACATAGGTAGCGATGACTGTCTGAGTTAATTTCTTTTATATTTTTTCTATTGTTTTGCCAGATGACAAGTTTTATACCATCTGCTTCTGCTCCCCTGTTAATAAGTTTTCTCAGCCAGCTGAGTGCTACTCAATTATTTAGTATGGCAGGGCTGCTCTCAGATCGGCATCCATGATTCAATGTCCATCTCTCTGAAATACAGAGCAGAACTGCTCATTAGAACTTTAAGGGGTGTATTTCAGGTGTTTGAGTTTAGATTTTCTGGGCATAAGATTTGATGTACTGATTAATATGCATTTAATTAAATTTGCAACAATTTAAACTGAATTTTACTAACTAAACTAACATAAATTGGATCCAAAATAGATTTTAATTTTTTACAAATTCTGATGTGATAAGTTTGATGTGAATTATAAGGAAATTTGTGAATGTACTGGATTATTGTCAAGCACCCTGTTATAGTTTTGTGTAGGCCAAATATGCATAAACAACAAAAGTATGTATCACATGGTGTTTTTGACATTTTAAAATCCTTTTGCATTTTTCCCTTAGTCTTATTTTGTCAACAATCTGCTTATTTATTAAAAGTAGATCATATGAGTTATATATAGTTATACAGTGTAATGCACCAATAGCTTTTGTTTATACTGTCACATGTTCGGCACAGCCTAACTTTTGCCTTCATCTCTACTTAAAATACTTTCAGAAGTGCCACAAAGATTTGCATAACATTGTCGTCTTGCACAGTTCTGCCTTCTAATAGCTTTTACGTGTACAGTTTGTAAATGTCACTAATATAAGTTCTTATATCGTGTTACGGAAAGCTGGTCCCATGTCTAAATAATGTGCTTTTCCCCTAAATATCGCTTTCTAAACCTTTGAACCTTTCATATGACCAAGTTCCATTTGCAAAGAGAATTGCATCTCAATATAAAATCCACACCATCAATCAAGGTGTTACGGTTGCTTTTGACATCTCATCAGTATTCGCAAATACATATTCATAAAAGATGTTCTTAATTGGATAGTGGATTTAGAGTGATATGATGTTTTTCATTGAACACTGCTCCACTCTAAAGTCCTCTGGCAGGAGGATTATCGCTTGCGCTGCCAAGCCCTTTATTGTATTGGCTCTTGCCATTGTGAATTGTGATGTGAAAATGGTGCTGTAAAAGCCAGGACCTTTGATGTGTTGTGCTAATTTGATTACCATATTACACTCTTCTGTTTGCATGCACTTTGCCATGCGTACCTCATAAAAGCAAACACTAAACTGCCTTTACATGACAGAGAAACAGCACAGCATTTGTACACAATGGACAACTATTAGTTTGTAAGACTGTAGGATGTAAAAAGTGCAGAAAAGCAAAGCTAAATAAATACAATAAATGAATTATTGTTTACAGAGGTGTTATGTGTATCTCACACTGCTCTGACATAGAATTAGCATGTGATCCTGCTTAGGGTTTAGTGTGTAAACCCTGTTGAAGTCTATTTATGTGTAGAAGAGAGAGATAAGTCTCATACATTTATGATTTTCTCTTCACTCTTGGCTGTTGGTCACTGATCAATACCACAGCCTGTACATTATGGTAAATATGGTGCATTTTCAGAAACCCAGCTGTTACACTGAAATGCAACAGTTTAAATAGCAATTGTAAAGTCCAAAAAAGTAATTAATAATCGCAATACTTAGGCAGGTATTCTGTCAGATTTTGAACAATAGGTGCCACAGTTTACTGTTATCACTCCGGATGTCTGTCTTGTGATTATGACACTGTCAGTGTTTGCAAATGTCCCCACAAGATTTATTGTAGCTTCAGCTGAGCTCATGGGGATCAGAATCCTTCTCTGCTTTACTAAGTGTGACCTTCTAGCAAGTTTCAGTTGGTTTAAAAGGCTTGGCAGATGATGACTCCTTATCAAAACAATATGAGGGGGACATTTCACAAGTCTCGTAAACATTGTGTATGTTAGCAGGACAATGAGATTGTCTCATTACATGCTGCAGATTAAATCATCACAGCAGAAATCTGAAACCTAAAATGCAGCTAACCTGCTTCCATTCAAACCGTTCATTGATTTGAGAAAGATTCAGTTTTCAATTTCCTGCAGTTTCTAACCCCAATTAGGGTGTAATGTTATGACATAAAAGGCTCTTTTTATGTCATCACTCTTTGTTTTTACTAGAGTGATGTTTAGTTTAATATATTACCCCACTCTGTTCAGACCCAGAGCATCACATATGTGCTGTGTTTAATATGTGCCTAAAAAATGCCCTAAAAGGGTGAGGCAGGATCACCCAGCATGAATGTTTCTCCATTAATTTTTAATCACGCTGCCCCAGCAATTCTGTCAACAGTGATTCACAATAAACTACAATCCCTCTTTATGACATCTGACCTCTGCCATATAGAATTTCTCTGACCCTTGAGTAAATACCAAGCATGTCAAAATATCAGCATGCAAACACAAAGCGTTTGCATTAAAGAATGAGTTTTTATTTATTGTTAGTCTCTTTGACCTTCCATTGAAGTTTTTATTAATTGTTTAACATCAAACTATTTCAACAACATACAATGGATAATAATGTGAAATGATAATGTTATGTTGGTAACATTACTAATGCAAGTAACAATTGCACTTTTGGCAGTGTAAGATGCAGTTTTCATTGAAAACCCAGTTCATATTAACACAAACACTGTCAACATAATGTTAAATGATAAAAATTGAAAGTATTAACACTTCATATTACTTTAGATCCTAATTTCTGAGTTCCTGACAAAAGTTGCCAGCACAACAGTTCTCATTATAAGGGCAACAGCCAAAACAGCACAACAAAATCTACCCACCCAGACCCTACTAGAGAAAAAAACTGAGTGTATTCTTTATTCAAATCTCCCAGGATTCCACATTCTGACTCATATTGTAACAGGATGTGACACGTAGTCTGCTTTAATCAGTGTTTGAGTTGCCAAGATGGTTACGGCTAGGAAGAGGGCACCTCCAACATTGCTTCCTGCATACCAATGAAAGAATGATGTTTCTAAAAGAAATCAAAATAAAAGGCAATAATATAAAGCAAATAAATAAATTGTATTCCATAAATAGGTATTTGGAAAAATGAGAGGGAAAGAGGGAAGAATAAAGAGAGAATCAGAATGAAACAGACAGACAAAAACAGACAGAGGGAGAGAGAGACGGTCTCTAGTGACCTACATGAAAGTAATGGGAGCAGAGCTTTGCCTCGCTACTCCTGGCTAAATGCACTCTCATATTAATATTTTAAAATGCCGTAATGTGGTGGCGAAACCCTCAGAGGACAGATACATCAATTTGCAAGGGCCTTTTGCTTCAGGAAACAGAAACAGGGATAATTTGCCATTAGGAGAAATTGTTCATTACGGACAGCTTCTTAGAAACACATAAACCAAGTCCCCTCTCTCACTTGAGCTGCAAATCTACACTTTTGCGTGAATGGAAACATTGCCCCAGAGCTTTAATGCTCCTGGGTCATTAGTACAAAAAGGTTTGTTGTGCTGTTAAATCTGCTGCATGTTGAGGTGATCAATCAACATGAAAGGGGCTTCCCACTAAGACTGGATCACTGTAAATAAATCAATTAGGCCATGAGAGTTGAGCTTTTATCAGAATTGTCATTGCACACACATCTGAGGGGTTATGGATTCAGACTGGCTGTGTTCAGGTAAACATTCTTTTAAGTGTTCAGATGCAACCCAACACATTTAATAGATTCGTAACAACATTATGCTTGATTCGTTGCTCGGCTTATTACACATATTATACAGGCGCAAAGTAGCAAAGAAGGAAATTTTTCTACCAAACACATTATATTTGTTAGTGTAACCTAACATTCATGTTGAGTCATATATATATATATATATATATATTTATTTATTTATTTAAATCACTGTTACTTGTATTTTTTAAATATACAATGCAGTTTGGTAACAAATATATATTAGTGATATATTGGATAAAAATGTATATATTGAAATGCACATTATTTTGAAATTGTGTAGCTATCTGTAAAACTTTCATCTAACCCTAATTTGATTTGAGATCATGTGCATACTGAGCTAATAAGTTGCTCTTCATTTATTTTAGGTATTTATCCTCCTCTGTTTTTATTTAACTGATTTGCATGTTATTGAGTTTATACACAATGGCCTAATGAGACATTAATGAGTCACTCGGTAATTATCATCAATTTTATAATTACATGTAGCACTATGGCATAATGGTCTGCCCAGTAAGAGGAGGGATGAATGTCTGTTTATTGACACCACTGCAAAAACACAAAACAAACATTTCAATCTTTCCTCTGTCAGCATTGAGAGCAGGATGCTTGAGTCACCATCTCTTCAGCTTCAACAGTGAGGCAAAAATGGCTGATGGGGGACAAAATTAATTGACTGATGGACACTCAGCTAACAAAGGTAAAGCACAGCAAATACATAAACAAAGACCATCAGCTGATGTTGGTTGATGATAAAATTTAATTTAATTTTAATTTAAAAAGAGGAAAATTAAGTACTATATATATATATATATATATATGTGTTGTTGTTGTTGTTACAATATATATATTCATTGTGTTTTTACATTTTGATGTAATACAAAAAATCTTCATTTATCTATCTTTTAATTTTATTTTTATTAATTTTTTTAATTTAATTTATCTATCTTTTAATTAGATTTTTATATATTATATTTATATATTTAATTTTAATTTGATTAAATAGCATCAAAAACACATTTGATACTCCATGTAATTTGGACTTCAAAAGAAACTCTGACAACCACCTCACGCTTTCCTCGAAACACAATTATGTAGCCAAAGGTAAACAAGCACACCGACCCTGCGTTTCCTTTTTTCTTTCCCTCAGTCACCAGATGGTTCCATTGAGAGGGAAAAAAATCACTTGCATGACTTGGGTTGTCCGCTTGTTCTATTTGCTTACTACTCAGAGACAGAGTCTCTAATGGTTATAAAACACCTGCTCAGCCAATCAAACAAACAAAACACGGGGGGAATGAAAGCAAAATACCTATGTGATCAGGTTAAAGGGTCTGCCGGCCACAAGGGCCGCTGATGAGACAGGAAACACAGGCAGATGTTCCATGTATAGAGGTAAGAATATTTGACCCTATCACAACAAAGAGTTATACAATCAGGCCTACATGATAATGGATAATTGGATATTTGTTATAATAATGGGCATAATAAAAACCACTGTTGAGCAAAGAGGTTTGTTAGATGATGTGGCATAGAATTTCACAGACACGCAGAGATTAGGAAACATTAGGAGTGCAGACACAATGAGTTATTTATAGAGCCTGATGATCATGGGGAATATACAGTAGAATTAAACTGAGTCACTGTCCATGTCAACATTCATTGAGATAAATTGTATACATGTAAAATGTGTGCTTACCTCATAGGCTTGTCTTATATTACTCAAAAAGAAAAGCAAAAAGAAATGCAATTGAAATCATTTAAAGGGGCTTTAATCACAAAAATATCACATAATAGTCAATAATAGAGAACAAATGGTAGATACAAAAATAATGCAGAAAAAATGACATTTTACTGTAAAGTCAAAGGTAAATAGCCCATGGCAGTGGTGAAATTGTGTGATGAGGAACATTTTTGTACATTTTCTGCAGATCCTTTTAATATGAATTAAAGATTCATAAAAAAAGATTCATTAAGAAAAAATTAAATATATATTTGTCTTTCCACAGCTCATAATAGCTTGTAGGACATTTGTGTGCAGTTAGTAATTTTAATAGAAAATTATGAATTATTTCTTTGTAATTTAATACATTAAGACTGTATAAATTTCATGTTAAATTACATGTGTGGATAATAATTTAAAATAAACTGGAAAATAAATATAGATAAACTATAATGATTTTAAGAATTTAATAATTTTTCATGTTCACTGTCAAGGTCAAAATTATGACATTTTATACAGAAATTATATGAAAGTTATTAATCAGACTTTTCTTCTGTTCATTTCTCTAACAGCCTTCACATTTCTGCTACAATAGACTACAACTGTGTTACAGTTAAATTTAGAACCTCTGTTTCTGAGGCTGAAAGACAACAGGAAACCATAAGCCATTTCTTGTGAATAAAACTCTGCACGATGGCTATGAATACATTAACAGCCAGACATTTGCATGCAAGAGATGTTTTTTTTTAAACTGCCATTCCTCTTGTCTTCAACATCTCAATCACGTTGCAGTTCCCGCCCCTTTGTATTAGCAGACAGAAAGTGATGGACATCCTTTCACTGCCTGCGTGACCTCTGGTAATCCTGTTTCACAGGCCGGCTCCCCGCTGAAGAAAACACAATGGCGGGCGCTGTACCTCCTCCCAGTCGATATTCTGACAGACTTGATCGAGCAAATTAGTATGCTTTGGTAAGGGCATGACCAAAGACCTTTTCAACACCCCTGTGAATCAATACAAAGACCAATGGATGGCGTGTGTGGTTTCTTTTTCTTCTTCCTTTCTTCCTCTCGCACCTTGCATTTGTAAGACTCCCACCTTGCTTTCACCTTCCTGAAGCTCTGGGATGAAGTTCAAATTAAATCCGAATTGAAACTGTGGGGGAAGAACAGTTGCAAGTAAAAAATATGTTTTGTGCCTTAGATGTTAAGAGAGTGTGAGGTTTTGTTGGTATGTAAATAACAGCAACTGTAAATGGATGCAGACACTAGAATATTAGATTGTTTATACAGCTCTGGTGCTTGAACATATTTTAGACAGAAATATAGTTTTCAAAAACAAAACAATATTTTAACACTTTTGTTTTCTAGTCTAAAGTGCAGTATGATATGTACTACAATTGTTATTTAAATAGCAATACGTTATTTTGTATGTATACATTTTATGCTAAATGTTACATTCTTGCAAACCATTGTAAGTGAAAAACTTTTAATTAAACAAACCAAAATAAAATCACAGCTCTTCTTTATTATAACACAAGGGTTCCAAATCACACAAACTGTTACCAGCAAAGCAGTGATCTAACAAGCCCACACATAACAGTATATCAGTGGCACTTATTCTGAGATGACTGAAACATCCAAAACAAAGCCTGGTGCAAACACTGAATAGGTTCATCTGAACCAAGCACACATCTAATGCATTTACATTTTTTATGGACAGAATAACCCTCCAAAAACATAGCTGCCATTTTCCAACATTAATTGTGTGTGTGTATATGTGTGTGCGTGTGTGTGTGTTCTCCACTCCCATCTATTGTGCCATGGTCATGCCAAGCTGATCCCCTCCCATGTCTAGGTAGCATTAATTACATCACGCAAATGTAACTGACACAACCTTTTCAACATTACTACACCGCTATAATTGTATATTTTTAAGTGTATTGCATGCATAATTTTACTCTGCAAAGTAAATAGCACTCTATCAATTATGCCACAGCTGCTGCAGCCCGGAAAATGTTTCAGGACTAATTAACCCACATTTTCAAAATGTCCCCATCATACCGACAGCAGCAAAGTTTCCACTGCAGATCTTCACAGCATTCTTTAAAAATCATTTCTAGCATTTAATACTCTTTAATATATAGAGTGATTTGAGGTAAACT
>JBAJNP010000797.1:0-33819 GCA_036877545.1 Yasuhikotakia modesta | reverse complement strand
CCCCCACCCCACACACACACACACACAAACACACCTCCCCCATACCTTCCAATACTGGATAAGCAGGGCATGGGAATTGGGGATGTCTGCTGTGTCTGGTCCAGCATATGTCAAACACCACAGCACCAGTCACTGGCCCACCAGCTTTTGCTGACAGTAAATAGGGTCTGAGGCTGGGTGGGTCGTGACTGTGCTACACCAGATGACACCAAACTCTGCAATCCAAGTTAATCAGTCTGCTTGAATACGCTTAGAGACCCTTTCAGTTCCAGAACTATGAGGCACAATATTCAAAATAATTTTTACTTTACATTTTCTGGAGTGTTTCATACAGCAGCAAGGCTGTAAACTGCTCATGTTTTACCTGTAAATCCTTTAGACATAGCATTGCCTTACTATGAGTATTTGCTGAAGTACTACCAGTAAAAAATATGTATATTTTTTGATTGGCTTTTCATTCTTGCAGTCCTTTGTTTCCAACATGAGATTATCTTCTTTTTCCACTGATTCTGCAAAATATGTAGAAAAATAACAACAGCATGTCAAGGTATTATATGGTATTAGGACATCCAACATAGATTATAGGAAAAAAACACTCTTTTTAAAGGGACAGGACTGTCTATTTTGTTACGACTCAACAAATACAAATTCAGCTGTTTTTTATTCAATTATATACATATTGTTAAAATATATATATATATACATAAAACATATATGTAAAAATTGAAACCTGCTACACAAAAATCCATACGTCAATGTTTATGTAACAAAACAATATATTTGAATAATATGTTTCCAATATTAACACTTAAAATAGCATTAATAATACTTTTTGCAATACCCTACAATTACATTGGTGCTTGAGGTTTTCCAAGGGGCACTTTCCAACAAAATCCTCCCAGTCCAACCAGCACTTTGTCAGAACAGATAAACGGCACTCTCCTCTCAAGGATGACGGCGTGAAGGAACACAAAGATCCCCCTATGAACTGCTCACTGGCTTAATAAAGAATCAATAGCACTCCAGGGCAATGATGGAGTCTGCCTCCTTCAAGACTCCCTCTGGCCTTGCTGCAGTCATACATGTGAGTGCTAGCATCAAAGGGGCCTTGCCATCACTTCTGTTGACCCGCTACAGCAAAGTGTGGCATGTGTCTTGAGCAAACGACTTAATGACTGAATACCTATAGCTCACTTGGTAATTGTACAATCGGAAAAGGACTTTAAATAGTATGTATTTGAATAGGTGGTAACACTATTTTACAGTGTCTGCATGACATTGGCTAATGTTACATGTACCTGCTGTAGTTGTAAAAAATTAAAAAGTTGTAAAAATTAACCCTAAATCAAACCCTAACCTAACTGTATAAATGTTGTTAAAAATACTTAATACTTGATGTAATTTTTAGTTTGGTTTACAAAAAAGTTTATATTCTTTTTATATGAAGTTTATATTTATATTTTGTTTATATTCCACACAGTACAGTGACAGTCTTAAGAGTATTAATTCTTGCTGTGTTGGTGGTCATGTAAATAACATCCATCAGAAATATACAAGAAGAATCTGGAGTTGTTAAATTAAATCACATGCTCAGCAAGCAAAGTTATACAGCAACAGATGTAAGTGAAAATGTATCCATTAGCAACACCAGTGGCTACATGACTGTGTAAGTGAATCTAATGCAGAACGAGGCCTTCAAATCATACCATTGTAACGGCTCTCTCGCTATGAATAACGTTAAAGGCAGCAGTCTGCTGAAGAGAAGCACTGGAGTTTAATGTGAGTCTGTGGCAGGGGTCAAGCGTCTATTGTTTACAGAAAGAGGAGCAGCATTCACTTGCGACCAGCAGGCTGAATAGCATTTGCGGTTAGAGGAGGGACCCTGCATAAAATATAGTCCAGCGTACACGGCTACAGACAAAAGCGGAGCCGGCAATTTAGAGTCATTGAGATGTGATAATAAAGTAGGTCAGATTATATTATTAAAGTCTGTGTGCGTGCATTTTTATATAACAAATAATGATGTCACAGACTCATTATATCTATTGAAGGATGTTAAACAATAACAATTTTGCAGTTACATGGCTGTGGAGAAACATGTCAGTGAGCTGTACCATTATTCTAGTAAAAATTTATACCAATTGAATCAAATTAATCTGTCCCAAAGGAATTCAAAAATATATCACAAATTAATGTTATAAATGTGACTCAAATGCAGCGCAATTAATCCAACGCTACCTGCTAAACAATTACTTATTTTATATTGCTTTATTTATAAGTCTGTTAAACACTTCTAAAAATATGCTGTTGATTTGGCATGTGACTAACCAGGTTTTTCCTGGAATAATAATTGTGATTTTTACTGAAGCATTCTGTTGTGTTATCAGCACTGGATATTTAGTTTGTCAATCTAGAGTGTTTACTGTCAGGCAGTGATTATAGACTTTGATTTCCTGAATGCTGGTCAATGTTGGGTCAATGTAGATAAGAAAAGAAAAAACAATTTTGTGTCAGGTGGCCAAATTGGCCCAAAGGTCAGAGTGGAAGGGTGGGCAAGACATACAAAAATCAATTCTTGTCAGTGTCACTGTTACATTCATCTGAACATAAGTGAGACACACATATCAGCTTTAGATATCACTAAAAGGGTGTGTGAAAACATGAAAATCACAGATAGTTCTGTTTCAGCACAGTCATCATAATACAGGAAGTATTAAGTGTGCTGAGTGGCTTGTGATGGCCAAGCGGACTTCTTCCCAGGGATTGTGCAAAACATTGATGTGTTCAGGTACATTATTAAGGCCTGACAGAAAAAACTAACATGATCAATAAAGGTCTCGGTTTACTTGCCTCTCTTTATCTTAGTTTTTTGGTGAGTCAAAACAAATCAATGCAATACAGCTGCTTTTCGGTATTAAAACACACTTTGCTTTACAAATTCCTGTCTTCTGCAGGGAAAACCTGGTCCTAAGAACTGATAAGATTCATATACAAGGGTTTAACACCTCTTCTAAAAAGCTCTAATATATCCTGCTGTGTCACCTTTGCCCCTCCTATAGAAACAGTTAAAATAAAAAAGAAACATTAAAAGCATAATATTGTCCGTGTCCAGCTCCTGCACCTCTCCCCTCCCTCTTTGATGCCCTGTCTTGTCCCCTAGTTTTCTGGCTTCTGTATGCTTAAAGCCCTGTGTAAAAATAAGGAGGTGAGGCTTGGTCCACTTTGTGGTGCTGCTGGGGGCTGACAGTGAATACAGCGACCCAGCAGGACTCACTGGCACCTGGTCGGGCGGCCTGTGCAAAGCCCCTAAGCCATCTGGGGGTAATTACCGCAAGGTATTCTTTAAAGGACCAGATGGGACCACGGCACTGAGGAGGGGAGCGAGGGGGGCCCGGGGGGTCCTTACCCCTCCCTGTCATTTACAACATAATTCCATTCAGTGATACACTTAATCCTCCCACCAGTTAGAGGCTCTTTCAGACTGCTGTGGTCGCTGCTCCTTTTATGTAAATCCACCCTCTCCTTAAAAGAAAAAAAGAAGGAAGAAATACAGGGACGTCTCTCCAGAGACAGGGAGAAATTATTCATCCTCAAATGCTTTCCGCCACCGCAAGTACTGTAACATATTTCCTCTTTAGTGTCTTTCTATCTTCTCCCCCTTGAAAGCAGAAGTGTTATTTGTTTAGAGAGAGATGAGTGGAGTGAGAGAGAGAGAGAGAGAGAGAGAGGGAGGGAGAGCTAAGCTTGTTCTGAGCAAGGTCAGTGTCAGAGGCCGAGGTGGCACCAGCTGAGGTCGATTCAGCCACCTGTTAGATGGATGCACACTTGTCTTTCTTTCTTTTCCCTATGAACACTGCTCTGCTTTGCCAGCCCCTTAAATTAAATTAACCAGTAAAATGTTAATCTCACGGGAATACACAATCAGATTCCCTCGATTCTAATGAGGTTATTCCTGAAGAGGGGCGGGTGAGATGGGCAGAAATGAAAATATGTTCTTTTAAAAAGTACAAAGTGATGCCATCTTGTTCTGTTTGCCTCTGTTTACTGAGCCTGAAAATTCGATTGGAAAATTTAATTTCTCAAAAGCAGAATGATTTAAAATGTTTCTTATTATGTGTAATTGTTTGTGCTAAAAGAAATAATGTTGTCTGATAAATTCTTATTAATATATATGAATATATTTTCATGATATTCAAATGTTGGTCTTTTCTGTTGCATGGTAAATCTCTTGCTGTCATTATAGTCTATTCATAGTCTATTTTGAAGCTGTAGTACACTAAACCAGCTATAAATGTATTAAGGTTTGCTTTTAAAATTAACTCATATACTGTATGTTTAATTATTGGTAACGATTTTTTATTTCACATTAAAGGGAAAATTTGCACAGAATTGTACAATTTCATCATGCATTGAGCATAAAATAAAAAAAATTAATATGACTGTACCTGGTCTCTATTCATTTTCATTGTATGAAGCAGATCAGCTTGAACATTCTGCTAAATATCTGAAAATGTGTTCCAGGGAAGAAATAAAGTCACAAGGATTTGGAACAACATGAGAGTTGTGACAGATGTTCATTTTTGGGTGACTATCCCTTTAATTTAGAGCTAGGAAGCTGTTATTAGAAAGGAGAGTCAGTGAGTGAGGCAGGGGAGTAAAACAAGGAGAGTCTTGGAACGATGAAGAGACTTGTGGCAGACACTGCAAAGCCCTGCAATTGGCTAGCTTGTCCTCTCCACACATCCTAATTCAATTAGTTCCTAACCTTTCCTTTATAATTTAGTGGCCTCTCCCTGTCTGTGCCATTCATCTTTCCATAATAAATATTTCATTGTTTTCCAAGCTCCCCCTAAAATGCAAGCCATAAATGAATATCCACTTCTCTCCTCTCTCACTCCCTCTCTCTGCTAACATAATGCTCAGCAGAAACCCGAGTGCCTTGGAAAAGACATTTATATGAAAATCAGCAGAGCATGATGAAAGGTAGAAACACAACAATATGACTTCTAAATTGTCTTTTGTTAACATAAAATTGTTGCATTAAGCAAATTTATGGAAATACTGTCGATGCAACAGTCTGGATTGAACCTGCATATGCTGCATGTGCCATAAATTTTCAACTACAGAAGGAGCCCCATATGACATGAAAGTGTCACAGCACATGTGCTAAACTGTGGAGAGAAAACATTTTTGTAAAGAAAAAATATTCTCTAATGTTTAATGCATATTTAAAAAGAATAAACACTATTTTCCCCATAACTAATTATATGTAATACACTTCAGTTCTGTGTAAAAGGCTTTGATCAGAATAACAAGAGTAACAAAAAGTTTATGGAAATTCCTGATGTAAAGTCTTCACCCCAAATCTCTGGAGTCTTTGAAGCATATCTCTGCATAAGCTTCATGCACAGACTGTCTAAAAACCAGAACATCCAGCAGAGACCAGCACAAGATAAAGCACTCAGGGTAAAAGTCAACAGGCCAGATGGCAACAGTTTGAACTTACGGGTCAGTAACAAGCTAGATGGCATGTCACTGCCTACCCGCCTAACATGAAGGAGCACAATGAGAAAGAGCAAAGGCCAGCGAGGGACCTGAGGTGGTTTGGGACAAGACACAAGTCATCACTCAGACTTTGGTGGTATATAGACCAGATTGGGAGGTGGAGATTGACATTACAAACATTCTGAGGGAGCAATGGGGTGGTCGTGAGGGGAGCGTGTGTGTGGGGGGTGCGTCTTTGATTACAACTGTTCCCTGGCAGCATGGGAACAGTCCCACCTTTTAAAGCACTGCAGAAATATGGAGCTCTTGTAAATAGACACTGAGGTAAATAAATGATGAAAAGTAGCAGGAGATACACAGAACAGTACTCCCACTGTTACTTTTGGTAACAGTGGGATAACACATTCTTCCAGGTGAAATATTTATAGTCCTGATTACTTCCTGTCGAGATGACACCAGCTCCTGGAAATATGTCACGGTTGGGCCGCTTTGCCATCGGCTCAAGGCCAAGTAATAGTGTATAAAACACTATATTTTGCTTGATTGAATTACCATCTCAAATGCAGAAGAGTGAGATGCTATTCTCAAGGGTTTTAAACCTGAAAGGTTTGACTCAAGGTTTGTCACTGTGAACCATGTCTTTTTATGCGCTGCATCTGATTGGCTGTTGCTCACCAAACGCATGGCTGATGAGATTTAATATTTTTCACTATGTCAATTTTAGTCAAATGAGATTTGACATCCAGAAAAGACTGGATGAAGTGAACCTACACAAACAGAAACAAAAAAATAGATAAATACATTGACAAATGTTTTTTCCATAAGTTGCACACAGGAAAATGTCACTGGTTAGAGGTTGCTTTTTATAGTATTGAGACTTAGAGAACAGTGGTCTCAGTCATGTTTAATTTAAGTATCAAGTTATCTCAGATGCTTCTTTAAAATTCCTAGGGAGTGTAAAACTATATAAAACATTATGTTTGTTGACTCTAACTTACCTTAGTGTGAAGTATGCAGACTTCTTTACTGTGTCTCCATACATCACACTATTGTCTAGGAAAAACAACTGAGATATTAAAAACATTACACCTCTGCCCCCAGACATCAAAAATAGGCTAAACAAAAACAAAACAAAAAAGGAAAATAAAAAATAGTCTAACACGTAAAAACAGAAAAAAGGAACAACAAATAAAACACTTAATGATTAGCTGTGAAAGAAAGTGTCTCTATTATTAGTGCATGTCTGCTTTTTGTTAGTCCTGCTCTGTAATCCTGAATCACTCCATGAACAATGTCAAGACAAGTTTCTCTTTTCCCCGGAGTTTAAATGCTGGTTGTGTTGCCACCTCTCTCTCCTCCCAGGGCATACAGATGCCAGATGCAATGAATAGAACCTCACAATGACAAACAAGCAAACAGACAGAAGAGGCAGTGAATTATCGCTGTGCACCGCCCTGCTAATTAAAATTTTCGCTTGTAACTTATGTCAGCATTGTGGGTGGGGGGGCTGATGATCTTCCCTTTCCTTTTCATCCCAGACGTGTGTGCGCACCGGGTAAATTATGGGGACAGACCGAACGGGCAGCTCTTATGAGCCCAAATTGAATACGCCTGCTCGCGGCGCAGCACCGCGCGCTAGCACACTAGGGAATGAAATATTGGGAGCGTTCCACTCCCCACTGAGAAGCCCTGATTGATCAACACCAAAGGAGGATTTGTCACAACAACAAGGGCTGAGCCCTGTGGGACGTCAATATGTTTCATTTAGTCACCCGCTAAGACACCGGGGCTTAGCTAGCAGGGACTGTCACAGGAAATCAAGGGAGGTTGCTAAGTGGGTGCTAAGCTAGGGAGTATGCGTTAGCAAACAGACTGGTGCATTGGATGTAGATAAAGGTTAACAGTGGGTTAGGGTGTGGAAGTGGGTGGGAGATACAGAGACAGGCACAGGGAAAGAGAGAGAGAGAGAGAGAGAGAGAGAGAGAGAAAGAGATAGATAGAGAGAGAAAGAGAGAAAACGAGAGAGAGAAAGAGAGAAAACGAGAGAGGGAGTAGTTGGAGAGGAGTAATGGGGGGGGCGTTGACCTCTGCTCCAGCGGCTGAATCAGCAGGCTCAGCTGGGGAGGCTTTTAGCTACTTGCAGGACAGATGCATTGCCCTGAGCCATAATCTGTGTCCCGCTTCAAATGACAAATGGCACACTGCAGTGCAGGAATATTGCATTATATAGTAAGTACCTCCCAGTCAGTAAGTTATAGGTCTGCACCTCGGCTACATACACTGCTGTAAATATCCGCCTGCGGCCTACAGCACTCTAGCGTTCTGCCAGTCTGGACTTTGTTTTACAACACTCAATTAGATATGGGGCATAACCCCTGACTTAATTTAAGGTACTTAGTGCCTTGTTTTCTTTTTTCTCATATGCTGTCTTTGTACACAGATGTACATTGGAATGGATGCATGGTTTAAATGTGGCATGATTTACATTAATAGGAACTGGCATTCAAAAAAGTGCCATTGTTTATTTTTAATAGACGAGATATGGGGGGTATGGGGCAGAGAATCTGGACCCTTTCTGATAATTCTTTTATTTTTCTGTTTTTTTTTCACAACATGAGTACCACACACACAGTGTTAAGGGGGATCATCTGCAGTTTGCTAGAGGCAGCTGAAAGAGAGCAGTATGGCCAGGGATGGACAGGGAAAGTCCCACAACCATGCAGACTTTTGCCTACCATATCTGATGCGCCATATGGTCCAATGTAGATGGGGCAGGACTCAGTCAAGGTAGTATAAACACACTAAACACTTACGTTAGTGCATTTGGCACATGCTTTTATCTAAAGCGACTGCAGTGCATTAGGGTATCCATTTATCTCTCTGTATGTTTCCTGGGAATTTAACATATGACCTTAGCATTGTTAGAATCATGCTCTACCAGTTGATCTCTAGTTACTCTTACTTACTAAGCATCCACAATCCAGTCAAACCATCCATTAAATGCATTTAAAAGCTCAGCTACATGAGCATATTAGTTAGTCTGTGTCTGTCCTTTCAATATATATTATATTAAACTCATTATACAGTAGGTTATGCCTTATTTACAAAAACTTAATGCTGTTTGTCTGAATCTATTCACACAGCTGCATTATTAACACACTTGGAAAACAGAATACATTGTATACTGTGTACTGTGTATACACAATTTTATTTAAATGGCATTTGTGTACATTTTCTAGTGATCATGGCATAGTGATAAATTCACAATTATGACTGAATAATGGAGTATAGCATTATAACCGGTCATATACTGTACTCTTCCCTGAAGCGCTGTGTAGACGAGCACACGTTAAGCATTTTAAAAGCCTACTCAGATGCCAAGACTGCAGTGGTGAGGGATGTTGTGCAGTCCCAGTAAAGTATATCAGACTGAAGTGGTCTACTGCACCCCCCACAGCCTAGCAAACACAGCACTGTATAGGGCACAGTCATTGAGGATTGAGGAATGTTTTTTAAAAAAATTTTAATACCAAGTGATGTAAGCTGATTAACATCTGCTGACCCATATTCAGGAATTCAGATCAGAACCCACCTGAACACAATATAACTGAATTCCAGACCAAACCAGAACCCTGATTCACAGACATTTATATTCATATTCATAGATAGTTTAAAGAATTTCTGTAGTGAGTTCCTACAGGTACAATGAACAAATAATGTGACTTTAGCAAAGACAGATTTTCAGGATTAATAATAAAGCTTTAAAGCCAACTTAACACTGTATGGAGGATCCACATCTATAGGACCAACATCTGTAGAAATCAACAGTAGCTCTATGGTGCCCTTTCAATGGCCATTTGCCCTGGTTACTTTAAAGCCAATGGAAAAGGAAAGGACAGAATGTGTGTTAAGACCTCCTGTAGTGAATTTCCCCAAAGAGCTGAGAGTGGCTGTTACGGAGCAACTGCTGCATCTAAACACTTTATATCTAGAGCAGAAACATTGTACCAGGACACACGCTGGTTGTACTTCACAAGCCAGAATCAACATTTTTAATACCCTTAGAAAATAAACAATACCATCTCTTTAAATTGTTAAATATTCTAGAGATTATGTACCCTTAATGTTCTATCACTTAAATGAACAAAAACAGCAAGGCTGCTTACATTTCTTCACAGTTGCACTGACACTTGAATTTAACAACAGCTTACATAATTTGTCTGGTCACCTTAAGTAAGTGTGATATCTTTTCCAAAATGTAAATGCTGTAGCTACATTTATTTTCTCTGACAGGTTGTTAGCTCAACATACATAATGCTAACATTTGTTTAGCTTAAAAGCAAATCCCTTTGACTGAGCACACAGGGCCTCACAGCTTGACAGGGATGTCTAATGACTGCAATGATTAATTGAAGCCCTAAGGGCAGTTTTTTTTTCAAGAAGGGGCCCCTGCCACCAACCCGCAGATTCTCACCCGTCACAGAACCAGAAGCTGACAAACTCGACGTACTGTAATTTAGTTTCCTAAGTGGCATTGCTGATTTTTTGTAGCACAGAGAAACATGAAGAGTCTATGTACAATTAAATATTATTTTGTATTATAAAATCATTTTATCCATGATAGAGTATGGATATCCAAACATACTTATGTTTATAAATGCATATGGTCTACCACAGAGTAGCTATCATAGCCATTACAAATGGTTTATATTATACAATAACAAAGTATCTTAGCTAATTGAAATAAAAACATATAGTTTACATAACTGCATCAACAGGACATAATTCTACAAAAGCAGTTAGACAGCAAAAAGGTAATCTGGAAGACAAATTGTAATGTACAAATTGTATTTATGAAACCAAAATGTGTCTTTAGCTAAATAAATTAAATAAAAAAAAAAACATTATTCGCTCAGAAGTGTTTTTCATACTGTTACACTTGTAAGCAAGTGAAATTGTCACAGCTCAGCTGGTGTTCAAACTTCTTTTGGAGATATTATCAGAGAGTGCGTCTCTAAAAGGCTCCTCGTGAGGTCTACATTTATGCGACCCATCACCTCGATCCAAAGATTACCAAAATGTTTATATGTTCATTAATCCTGAATTTCCGCTAATGGATCACTGACAATAACAACCCCCTCTACCAAGCCCCTTCAGCTTAGTGCCAAACAGCTACAAATGGACACACAAATGCATCCTTGCCAGTTAGCATGCCATGCTAACAGAAAACCAGGCTTCATTCAAATTTTCTCTTTTTTTCTGGTTTATACAGCTTGAACAGTCTTTCATATTTACATTGGCAAAGACATTTGCGACTCACAATTCCGTGACACCGGCATTTTTTGCAGACAGAGGATATACAAAGGAAGACAAAAAGAGAAAGAAATCTGTAGCTGGTTGGCTACTGATAAATGGAGGCCATCTGATGCTTGAGAGATATAAAAGAGCCCAGTGAAGTACCCGCACCTGTCAAACCTTATTGAGTGAACATAATTTAGTGCAAAGGTACATTGTGGATTGACTTTATATATTACTCAGAGCCCACGATCAGAATCATTCATCAGCCTGTGTTACCGTAGGTATAGACAAAAGGGTTCTGCAGACTTTCCTCAAGACATATGATGCTCTCCACTGCCCTTGCCGGTTGGCAGAGATGGCCATATTCAAGACAGATGTCTGTTTCTTAGACGCCTAAGTGCTCCAAAGGATAAAAAAAGAAAAAAGTACACACACAGTCCGACTGGTGGAAGAGCGTGTGAGTGGGGGCTCAGGGGGGACAGAATTGTGGACATATATTTGAAATTAAATCAAATTGGAGTCCCAAGGACAAATGAAGACAGTAATGAGTGGAACATTTCATGTACTCAGGGAACAGGGACAAATGTGAAGGGTTTGTGGACATACCTTATGACCTTTTCTCATTTACTTTTCTTTTGTTAAATCAGCCCTTCAGTAAAATAATAAAAAATATTTTTTTCCACAAATAAACATTTGGTCACATATCACTGATGAATATATTTTATAAGAATAATTAATAAGCAGATCATCTATGTCTTTCACAAATGTAACTGTACTGTACAAATGTACTGTAAATAGTTCTGTGGTATATAAAATGCATACAGTAAATTTACATTTATACACATATTGTAATTTGTTATTATGTATATGTAAATGTATTTTGGATGATATTTAACAGTTTAGCGGATGGACTAAAACATTAGAATTCCTTTGTCTAGAATTCTGTTGTCTGTCTGAACTGGGAAGATGTGTGCAAAAAAAGCTCAGAAAAAAGCCAATCTCTCCAATTTGAGTCTGCTTGAGAAATGTGAGTAATTTTTCCTCCTCTGTGTCTAGCTAATAGCAGTATTACATCCTTTCAGAGACAGAGAGAAGTGATACAGTGAAAACTGTAATTAAAATGTCTAATTGGCATATTTCATAGAATGAAGTAAATTACCAGAGCCTCAGCAAATAATTGAAAAACAAAGCAATTACCTTTCGTGGGCCCCATTCACTAAGATAATTGCAGGGGAATGACTCCAGCATATGAAAACAGGATCATTCTGCCTGCCTCCCTATAGTGTACGGCAGGGCTCACATCTACCTTTCCACTCATAAGAGTAATTGCCATTTGCTTGATTCTTCATAATTGTCATGAACACTTTATTTAAAGGGCAATTTACAGTGGTTCTACTATATATCTGGTGCATATATAGCATATGCATAACGTTTATAGTCCTTTGTGAAAAACAGCAGGTTTACAATTATTCATTTGGCTTTTTCCCAAAGTGACTTAGAGTGCATACAAGGTATTAAATCTGTGACCTTAGTGTTGCTAGCACTATACAAGTTAAGCTGTACAAGGGACACTTATTTAAAAACTATTTCAAAATTATAGTTACATTAAATTATTTCTAGTGCAAAGTTAGATGCCATTATTAGATAAATAACAGCATAAACAACCCATGGAATGTGCTAGACATACACAACACACTTTTAAGGTTACACCCTTAGAGATATTTTGCATTACTTTCTGTTTTTTAATACCTTTGCTTGACCTTTGACCTCCTCTGTTCTTTAAACAAAGGCAGGTAAGCCTTCATGAGGAGGTGGCGGAGGAGTTTTCATAGATCCTATCTCACATGCTCCTGACATCTTCATCATGGTCAAATTCTGAAAAAACTTGAAGATGTTCTTTGTACCACCAGCATACCATGACGGAGGTTACGCAAAACCTCATGGAGGATTCACATGGATGTAATTGGGCATTGCAGGGCCAACTTCACACTTGAATTGCTGGTCGATGAGGTTTCTCTCACCGCTTACAATGGTACAATGTTGGGACAGGATATGCTTCAATCCACTTAGGAAGAGTGGAGACAAGACTGAAATCCCAGGTATGTCTTTTTGTTGTGTGCTGTGGGCCTGCTGTCGCCAGGGAGAAAGCCCAAATGTAACTATTGGGTTACAGGCTTGTCTGATGTGTATTTAGCACGAAACATGACACTCATTACAGAATTGTTCTCTGTGTGGGTTATGAAAACCAGCCAGAACCTTCAATGGGGTTTCTCTTGGTGTTATGAACACTGTGAAATTAAATTGAACTTTCACAGTTTGTGAGATCAACACAAAGCCTATATGTGCAGAATTATGTCTTCACTGTGGACACAACTCAATCCAGTTTACAAACCTAAGCATACAGTGGCCCCAATAAATATTTGGACAAATAAGCCACATGTTAAAATGTATAAATATAATTGCATTAGATAACAAAAATAAACCAAGTGCACTATCCATGTTATTTATCTCTGATGATATTAAGAAACTTATGTCTCGGGTTATAAAAAATATTGTTTAAAAATTGAGATTGAAAAAACAGTTTTTACACACTTTGGTTGTCAAGTTAAGTGTGAACTGAAAATTCTGACTTCATACAGACATTAAAATCACCTTGTTACCAGTTGGTTTAAAGTGTTAAAATATATTTCAGAAATGTTAATTTAAAAAACTTAGGCTAACTGTACCTGCATAATGTAAAGTTGTGTAATATGGCTGAAAATGAAAGTTCTAACGATGTTCCTTTTGATTAAAAACAAATATAACCTCATCTCTGAGTTTTATTGAGAAGAAACAGGTTACAAAAATGTATTTCCTATCTGTGAACTGACTGAGACCATCATTTTAAAGCAAATTCAAACTGCCAGTATCTTTTGCTTTAGTCAAACAAAAGGAAAAAGACAAGATAGCCACTGCCTGGGGCACATAGACAACTAGAACAAGAAGAGGTGTCAGTTTCACCAAGGATACATGGAGCATGAAAGAGGCTTGTTGTTGACTGAGAGGAATGCTGGGAGGGATTTGCCCTTTCTAATTCTTCTCCTGCTTCTTCTTACGCTCTTTTGCTCTCCTCCACAGAAGATTTAGATGCAAGTCTGACTTTTCCTGACACGTGACAAGAAATGGCCCGTCATGTTAACGTTCTGCTCTGGGCTGTCATGTAGCTAAACGTCTCCATTTCTCAGCTGGCAGTTGCTCGTTGATGTTCTGTCACACCATAGGCCTTCAGATCACCTGCAGGTATGGACTCTGTGGTAGGTAAGGAAATGAGAGAGAAGGAAGGGCTGTCGAAAAAGTCTTTTTCACTGCAGTCACTTTAAGGGCCTCTTAAAGGTGGCATCTGGCACTTAAAAAAGAAATGAAGTTTTTAACAGGAAGTGCAGTAAACTCTTCAACTTCAGAAAGCAATTTAGAAGTTGAGCTATAAATTGCTTTGATTGTAACATCTCCAATAAGACTAGCAACCCAGCTAACTACCACAAAAACGATCTTTAAATGCTAAGCTAACTAACTGTCTGGTCAGTAGCTGATTTGTTTAGTTTCTTTGTGTTTGTCAGTTTTGATGTTACCACTGCTTTAGTATGCTTACTATAAAATACATTGAAAGGCAACAAATATATCTGGTGCATCCTATTAAGAAATACTATTAAAGAAAACAACATTTAAATTTCTGCTGTATATGTCCAGCACGTCACAAATAGCTGCTTGACAACGAGGGGTGGTTTCTTACAAATAGCACTGTCTTACAAATACCACAGAACGATCACCTTGCTGTAGGGATCAACCCGTAATGCCTAGACAGGCACTCAAACTGAGAGAGGTTTTGAGAAGCTCTCGGCGCCAGTAGACAAACAAACCACTCCCTCAACGCAATGCATCAGCCAGCTCTGCTCTTACTGCTCCTCCCTGTCTTTCAGAGGACAGCAAAACCCCCATTTACTACACCCACAAATCCCTGCTAATCTGATGAAGAAAGCAGATTTGCTTTCCATTTGATGTAACATATCGGTTTGAGTCGGCATTCTGTACACAATTAGAGACAGATCTGAGAAAGTTAGATGGATGTGTCATATTTATGTCAGTGCAACTCTAGAGTTACGCTGACAAAAAAAAGAAAGTGACAGACAAACTAATGGGCGTAATGATAACTGAATATGCAGAGGTCATTAAACCAAGATATGAATATGTATTAAGAACATAATTTGTATATGGTTTTATCAATACAGCTGAAATTTGCAATGATAATGTGCTACGAATGTTCACTAATGGCATGCGAGACATGCTTAATTTTACCGTATGCATGATGGGAGAGCATTGATGCTTTAATGTAGAATGACTGAAGTCTTAACATTAGAACTGTCCATCCCATAATGTCTGTTATAGACAGACACAACACCAGAGTAATTCAGCCATAAGCAGGACAGATAAGTGAAGTGAAAGTGACGTGAACAGAATGTGCCATTTTAAAAATAGCGATGACAGATTGTCAGAACAAAATGACAAAAAATTACAAAGCATCTTTGTGGAATGTCACTAAGAGCATAGTTGCTAACATCTTAGCTAGTTTCAGTTCAATTTTATTTGTATAGCGCTTTTCACATTCTGCATTGTTACAAAGCAGATTTTCAGAAATGTTTACACATTAGAATATTGTATAAAACATAAAAGATGTTTTTACATTGTAGGAGGAGGTGTGTCTTTGTGGTATATTCCACATGGTGGGATTTTATGGTTTCAAAGCTAGCTTGCACTTGATAGCCAAATTTGTTACCCTACCCTTAATTTAGCATGTAACCTATTAAATCTTAAATTTCAGCTTTTAGATTTATGAATAACTATGACATCTACACCCAAATATATTTCACACATTTGACATCATAGTTGTTGTTGGCGCCTTAAACATGCTCTTCCATGTGGTTGTGTTTGAAATGCCTTTAAAAGTGTTGAAATTTGCCGTCAGCCATCGCCGTGGGCAAGAATCCACCCAGGGGACAAAACAAAAGGAGGCGGGAAGCATCACATATAATTGTCCATGACACATCATCACCTTCATTGTCCTTCTCAGTCTAACTGAAGCTAAGGCGAAAAGGTTAGTGGTACTAGCATTGAGTCTAGGCAGTAGTTCTGTACACAGACCCCAGGAACACCATCTGTCACTCTGGTGTCAAGTGGCTCTTTCTTCAGTGATTAGCATTGCTGCTACAGGTAGGCTATGACTAAGGCAACCATATGGTCTGTGGCACTGTGACCACAAGTGACCCAGATGAGATCTTCCTCCCTCAGGAGTCTTAATGATAAGACGGAATGGACAGACAGACGACTCAAAGAGACTTACAAGATGCAGCTCTCAGTTCTGATTGGTATCGAAAGTTCATTGGAGATGAAACAGAAACGAAGGCCGATGATAAGGCCTTCTGTGAAAGTCTTTTGGAAATGAAGAGCGGATAGAATCCTTGACTTTAGAAATGTATCACTGACGTTGTATTCAAAGCTGAGAGGATTTTTTTAATGGTACAACTAGTGCATCAATAGCACTTCAATTAATAATGCCAATTAGTTATTCACCATAAAATAGCCAAAACATGGGGCAAAGTCTTTGAATGTGATTGTGAAAGTGTTTGAATATTTTGGTTGGTTTAAATTACATTTGAAAATGTTCTTGCCTTGAGTTACAAATGAAAAGGAACTAAAGTCAAGCTTTTCATACTGGGCAGTAAGTGAAACAACTTCTATTTCTTCTGAATCAGACATGAATATGGCTGAAAGCCTGTGCATTACAGAAGAAAGCATTGGTGAAAGTGACAATATAAGCTACTCTAAGATATATAGTGTGAATATTAGTGCTGCTGCATTAATAAAGTGCTGCTTCACTTCAGTGTCACATCTGTAGCTAACAAAAGGTTAAAACTCCTGCTGGAGTGTATAATAAAATGTCATGCATTTAATCAATATCGATTAGTCTCAGTCAAAGATCCGAAACAAGTTGATACCCTTATAATCCAAAGGTTTGTAGTGTAGCGTATGTGTATGTACAGGATGAGTATAAAATAAAAAAACTAAAAATCTATCACTGATATGTCCGCCAATGTGATGAGGCAGAAAGCCCTATTTGAAGCTTTGTGATTGTCCTAATGAAATATATATTTTAAGCACTGTTCTTTAAAACATTTTTATAGGCTGAGAAAAAAACACACATGCTGAAACACAAACACATAGTTGCTTAATGTGAACAGATCTCAGCTATAAGGGAAAGCAATAGGTCTAAAGAAATGATGACACGCACATACACACATGCAGTAAGCACACACCTACATGTAAGCACACAAAGTAGCTGAAATGTTGCTCCTGCAATTCAGCTCTAAGGACTCCTGCTGGGCTGTAAGAACTGGCTACTGTGGTTGAGAGAGACTTTCGCATCCAATCTAACACCCTAAATTTACAAGCTCATTGAGACTTCTACTCCCCTGATAAAGACTGAGAGAGAATGCTCACTGTAGTCTTTGAGAATGTAGCGCTGCACTTATATAACAACTCGCAAAATACTTGTGTTTGGTATCCTATAGTCATGATAAACATATAGACATATACAGACAACATATATACATATAGACATATACAGGCAAATATTTCCAGATAAATACATATAGTAATCCCAGGGTCTGTATGGCTGAGAGGTTGTTCAAAGCAACGTAAGTTTTAAATATGATGTTTTTAAAACATTGAAATGTTGCATCTTTCTTATCACTGTCTTTGTATTCTTTTCTCACTGTATTAAATAAGCCAATGCATGCTATTGAATCAATGGCTTCACATAAAGCATTCTTTATCAATAACGTGCATCCTTGGAGTTGTGTTCTAACCTCCATTAGCTCTCAATAGACATTTCCAAATTTAGCCAAGCTTCAGCTGGTGAAGGTGATCAATGAGCTGGAGGTTAATGAGACACTGGGATACAGGTTATACTTATGTTCAGATGCACAAACACAGCACACTAAAAACCTTAATAGCTTTTCTTAAGCCAGTGTGAGGAGCAATTCTTTATTCTCGAACACATGCTTATATTATACAGATATTTTCTTGAGGCTCTTATCTCATGCCAAGCAAACCTGAAGAAATCACAAGAAAAAAATATTGAATAAATCTATAAAGAATGTTGATGTTGCTCTTTTTACACAATAAAAGTGAACATTTCAGCTTACATTAGTGTTTGATCAGTGAGGTTTGAAACAACATGAGGGTAATGATGAGAGAATTTTATTTTTGTTTGAACTATCCATTAAAGTCAGTACTTTAAAACACACCCACACACACACAATTGTGTCTTGTATTGCTAAGTGATTATCACACTGTTAGCATTCCAGGTAGCCTCATTAAAAGCATTAGACAGGGCAACATGACTACTTTAAGCCGAAAAGCAAATAATAATTGTGGTGAGATTAACAGGGCAGGATCTCTGTAAGATGTAGGAGAAGCTTGAGAGTTAGTAAAGGTGTTTTATTTTAACTTGCCACATTCTATAATTGGATGTGAACTTATAAACCACAATTCTCCTTGGTATTGACTTTCTAGATTTACAATGGCATACATTTCTATTTACACATTTAAGACAATGATTTTGCATCGTTTACAATATCACACAGTACCAACATATGCATGCTTATAATCCCTTTTAGTCATAACATAATCATACAGATATCAGTGAGCGAAGAACTATGCCTTCAGAGAGGCTGTGATGTTAGTGAAATATTTAAGTGAATAATATGATACCTGGTTTATCAAGACAGTGATAGATTTAATGTACCATATAGGCAGGAAATTTCTATACTTACCAGACTCAGTTAAACATATTTGAATGAATCATTGCTCCTCAATTCATCATAAGAGTGAAAAGAATACACTTTCTTTTAGTTTTGTTAAATTGCTTTAATATTAAAAACTGCTTTATGTTGCAAAACACATGCCTAAACTGTCTTTTGGATATAATAAACAAACTTGTTATAGGTACATTTGAAGATATTTAACTTACATTTCATGTATTTTGTCACTGAGGTCCTCGTGCTAAAGAGATATTTAGGTAAAACATGATTACTCATCCTGACAAATAGACAATTTATACAAACAAAGAAGCAGAGATGAGCCATCATAAAAGTGTTCTTTTTTGTTGAAGCATAGGTCTAAATGAAGTTAGCCACACATATCGCAAAATGTTTAAATGTTACAGCAGTTTTATGAAAAATGATTGAGATGGCATTTTACCATACATTTATATGGAGACTGCATAATTCAGCATGATGAAAAAGCATTAAACATTCCTGCATTATTTAACTTGAGGATAACATTGTATTTCTGCAGGTCCTTGTTTGAAAATGAGTTTTTTTTTAAATATACAGTATATACTGAGCGTGTGTTTAACGATTTATTGATTTGATGAATTATAAACACTTAGAATTGTAGACCCAAGTACACCTACAAAGGATGATTTCTATCATCCATCAATATTACACACACACATGTGCGCACACACACACACACACACACACACACACACACACAAAGTACATGCAATTCAAAACGTAATAATATTTTTGTGACGGCTTTGTTAAAAAACATAAAATTTAGTTGTAATTTTCTGAATATAGAATATAACATGCAAATGGTAATAATAATAATGGCAATTAGCCATAAGTAAAAACAAAGTTTAAAGTGATGTGTAGTCAGAAATCAGTTAAAAGTTTATTCACCAATTGATCTGAACGTTCACAATGCAAGGCCAGTCCATGTTTCCTTATGTCTTTGTTTGGTGGCTCTGCTTTCGGTCGTGCTGCTAACACAAGAGGGCGTGTTTGTGTCTGTTTTAGAGTCACTCTGGCTGAATGCGATCTTCGTGTTCACTTGTGTTGCATTTAGCGGGGAGACACACTGTTTCGTTAAAATGTGTTTTACATATTATCTGTAGACATTTATTTTGTTTTCTCTTAAACGGATGTAAGTATTCATCAAACAAAGACGTCCTGTTGAAGTCCTGTATTAGTCCTATCTCTATATGTTACAAAGTGACAGCTCAGAGTTCATCTCTAGTACAGACAAAATCTTTTTCTATCTCTGTTCCCTAGTTAAACTTATTCTGCACTGTAGAAATCAACAGGCAACTCTGTGCTGTGTTCTGCCGGTTTGTTCAACCAATCCATCCCTTACATTGAGATTATATTACCACGTGTCTCGCGCAGTTTAAAGCGGTCATTATCTGCAATTATGTGCTGTAATTGCGTTTTAGTTTGAAAAGCGACAACCCTAAAATGTACCATCGATTTCAATCGTGTTATGCACCCCTGTGTGCAACTGCCTAAATACGGATTTGCACCATCACTCTAGTCGGGGAAAGATTGCGTTTAGATCCCGTCAGATTCCTCTCTCTGACTTCATGAAAACTATATTATATATAAATAGTTTTTATAGTATATTTATAGTATATTTTATATATATATTGTTATTGTGTGTGTGTATGTTTATATATTTTTAGATAAATATCTTATATAAAATATAAAAAGTTATAAAAAAGCAAAATAATATCAATGTGAATTGCTGTATTTTATATAAAATTAATTATTAAAAAGATTAGATTTCATACTATAATTTCATGACTTAATAGACCGAAAACTAACGGGTTTTATTCTGGTTCTGCTCATTAAGAACTCAGTAATAGATGACATGGATTAAGTTTGACTTTATTTGGTCTAATAGAAAACGGAAAATATAGACAAAACACACATTTAAAAAAAAAGACATACATTTAAATGCTTACAGACATATTTAATTCCACAAAATATGAAGTAATGATGAAACTGTATGAATGAAATATGAATACCAAACGCAACACAGCTCACCGGCCTGGGCTCCGCACTGCTTGTAGTCTTTCCATAACCAATCAGCTTCTCATAAAGGTGACGTAGGAGTGTCCTACGTCAGACCAATAGAGAGAGAGAAGAGCAGAAGCCGACGGAGTTTGAGAGAGGGAGAGAGAGAGAGATAGGGACAAGAGTGGCCCATCAATACTGTGACCAAGCACAGGAGCTCAACACACACCCCTAACTCTAATCGCAAGCATCTCGATACCGGGAAGTCCTGCAACACCTCGAACCCTCGGCCACTTTCCCACCTTCACTGATCAAAACACGGGCACTAAGGGCCTTCTCTCCGATTTTAAAGTGGACCTAACACCGCCTTACTTTCTTGACATGGGAGACATGGGGGATCCACCAAAAAGTAAGTTATGCTGTGATGTTTACTTACGTTTAAAGACACTTGCTGCTAAAATTTGCTGGTCGTAGTGAACAATGTCTGTGTGCGAAATGTCTTTGTTTGATGTTAATAATTCGTTTCTTGTTTTCAAAAGTTGAAAAAGTTCTAAACCGGTCAAAATGATTTTGACAAGCGCGAGCCGGTGTTTTAGTGGCTCATACCAATCTTGATCTGTTTGAATCACTACAAATAAGGCATATTGTATATATATATCTTATATTGCATATAAGTATACAATTTCATAATGAATTGACGGTATCTTGTACAATTGACAACATTTTATTATTATAATTATAAAATTATATTATTAATAATAGTAGTAATAATAATAATTTGTCGATATTATGCGACATATTCTGTCAGTCAATTTACTGTTACACATTCTTAGCTGCATCCCTTATTATTATTGGTCATAGTGCATTTAATTTTACACATTCTTTCATTCTTTTTTGTATAACTGGCAGACTGGGCAATGTATGATATAGTTGTGTACTGTAACAATTCTTCTGAAAAGGGTTTATATAAACTGTTTGTTGTTGTTGTTGTTTTTCTTCAGAAAAGCGTATAATCTCACTTTGTGTCGGCTGTGGGAATCAAATCCATGACCAATATATTTTGCGAGTGTCTCCGGACCTGGAGTGGCACGCTGCGTGTTTGAAGTGTGCAGAATGTAACCAGTATCTAGACGAATCCTGTACGTGCTTTGTCCGAGATGGAAAAACTTACTGTAAACGGGACTACATCAGGTAATGCAGATAAATTAGGTCATGTTTTAGTTTTCGAGGGAGGAGAACTGAATGACAGTAACCTCTCATTATTCATAGTGCTATACGGTAGCATGCTGTCATTCATTTTTTTAACTAGACAGCACCTATATGCTAATCTCCTGTTTTAAATGAGTTTGCAGTACAATTGCTCTGCAGTTACTGTGGCGCTTTATTAATGTGTAATACATTGCAACATGCAGCTATACGAAATGTAATAAGTCGGTTGTTAACAATAAAGAATGTAGTATTGTTTATGCGACAAATGTTATGTGAGGGATAAACGTGACTGTTTAAGAATATGTATAACAGTCTACAAAAAACATGCAAATTATTAATATTATACTGTTTGTTTTGTAATAATAATAATAATTATTATTAAAATCATAATATAGTAAACGAATTTTATTAACCCACAAAAATACTTTATAAAACGCAGACTATAAGGTTATAGTGTGCGTTTTATAAATTATTTTTTGTGCCTGCAAATATAAATATTATTATTTGCTAATCAATAAATTCAATAAAAATATTATATTTTTACACCAATTTCTTGATAAAATGTTTGCTAACTATGCTTTACTATTTTACAAAATTATTACACATTATAAAGTATTCGTGTTTTTCTTTTTTAGGTTATATGGCATTAAATGTGCTAAATGCAACATCGGTTTCAGCAAGAATGACTTCGTGATGAGAGCACGCTCGAAGGTTTATCATATTGAGTGTTTTAGATGTGTGGCGTGTAGTCGGCAGCTCATCCCAGGAGATGAGTTCGCTCTGCGGGAAGATGGGCTCTTTTGCAGGGCCGACCACGACGTAGTAGAGCGGGCAACAATGGGTGCTGGTGACCCATTAAGCCCATTGCATCCGGCGAGACCTTTACAAATGGCAGGTAGGCATAGCATTCTACTACACATTATAAAGCAGTGTTTGCTTAAGAACTTAGTTTCTGGCAGAGATACGCCTTATCTGCATTTGTGGATTTTTAAAACGTGCTTTATACATAAATAACAGAAAGTTTTACGATGACTGTCATCATCTGTACCCACTTTTACACTGCGAGATTTAGACTTGAATAAATAGAATTGTGCCATCCTTAAATAATGATGTTATTAACAAGTCATCCGCAAGTTTGTAGTGGTTTGACAGTATTACTCATTTTTCCTGTTTGACTGTTATTGAATTCAGTTATTCATGCATGAAATGGATATTCTCCACTGTTTAGAGGCAACCATGCGATATTGTCAACTTGTTGATACACTAAAGAATTAAGCAGGGGATTAAAAGCAAATAAAATAGAATAAAAAACTACATCTCAAAATTCTGAAGTGTGAAAAGACAAAACATATGTGATAAAATCTATGGTTACAATGCGATTAGAATGAAGGATTGCTAAATTTTTATGTATGTAGGGAAACGTAAAACGAATATTTGAAGTCTGCGTTAAATGTAAGCGCATGCTTTAGGAAACCACACATAATAAAGGCCCTCGAAATAAAGTAAGTTTTGAGTGGTTAACTTAAAAATCTCTCCAAGTTCTACTAATACTGTGTATTAGTAATAGTGATGCACTTGACGAATTTAACTGCATTATATATTATATTATTAAACTGCATAAAGTTGTTCTGTTGAAACATTATGTGTCAAGTATTTCTCATGAAATACTCTCATGCAATATGTAACCACGACAAAATCTGTTGTTAATTAATGCAGAAATATTGATAACAAGCAGTTTTAAAACAATGTCACGGGCTGTACACTGAGCGGACCTGATTATTTTAAATTTAGAGGTATGCACAGATTGGTTTCATTAAGTGTCGTAAACCTATCTGCTTGGCGCACTGGGGCATACTCGCCCTCCAAATTTACTGCATCCAGCAAGAACATAATGGCCAGAAAAGGACTGCAATAATGAATGCATTTAGAGGTTATTAAAAGACACACTATACATGCAGAATTAATAAATACAAATGGGGACGAGCAGACTTTTATGTAACGAATTGTATGCAGTATGCATTTTACTCTTTTGGAGCGATTATCTTTCAACCCCGGGGTGATAAGCAGGATGTCAAACACATGGAGAATATGGGTCTTCTACAAGATTAGTTTTAGGTGACTAACATTCTGCTTTAGTCTATTTTTCCCGATTATTATTAATTATTATGATTGTTTATATTTTTATTGCCCGGTTTAGGTAAACCAATATTATTTAGGCCTTTTACAAAAGTAATCCCCGGTTATCGCAATTCTTTGACAGTTTGAATGCTTAATATAGACTTTATATGAAGTCCTCCCATTGCGATTTAAATTATTGCTGTTTATTTATGCATTTGTTTTCTTTTTTTGCAGCAGAGCCCATTTCGGCACGTCAGCCTGCGCTTCGACCGCATGTGCACAAGCAGCCTGAGAAAACAACTCGTGTCCGGACAGTCCTCAACGAAAAACAGCTCCATACCTTGAGGACTTGTTACAATGCCAACCCTCGACCCGATGCCCTTATGAAAGAGCAGCTCGTTGAGATGACGGGTCTCAGCCCGAGAGTCATCAGGGTTTGGTTTCAAAACAAGCGCTGCAAGGACAAAAAGAGGAGCATACTAATGAAGCAACTTCAGCAGCAGCAACCCAATGACAAAACGGTAAGACTATTGGTTCTTCGGTCGATTCAATTTAGCACTTTATTAAAAATAAGCAAATCCATGTTGCAAATGTTGCATATCTAATAAACCATTAAAATAAATGTACGCACAAGCACAGTTGCGCAAAATTATGATTTGACGCATTCATTTTATTTAACCCATTTACTTTTTCTGTAATATGCATATATGCATTGGCACCCGACGTTTTTGATTAATATATTCGTGGTAATCCACAGAACATCCAGGGGATGACCGGAACTCCAATGGTGGCAACCAGTCCAGAGAGACACGACGGTGGTTTGCAGGCAAACCAAGTGGAGGTGCAGAGTTACCAACCGCCTTGGAAAGTCCTAAGTGACTTCGCACTGCAGAGTGACATCGACCAGCCTGCTTTCCAGCAACTGGTGAGTGCGCATAACTGTGCGTAAACATAGGCTTCCAAAAGCATAGCATCAACACCATCATCATCATCATCACTACTACAAAATAAATAACAATAATTCTAATAATGACAACAATAATAATGTCAACTTTGTATGTTTTAGGTAAATTTTTCTGAAGGAGGACCAGGCTCGAACTCCACAGGAAGCGAGGTCGCTTCAATGTCCTCGCAACTGCCAGATACACCAAACAGCATGGTAGCGAGTCCTATAGAGGCATAGGCGAATGGATTATGTCCAGATGTACCAGATGTTTGGAAAAGGATGTGTCGGGGAACCAATCTCAGAGAGGGGGTCGTGAAGTTTCTTCCATCCCTATTTCATTTAGGGCCACTCCTGAATAAAACCCATCCACCAACTGCACGAGGCCTCTATATCGAAACAACCCTTGGTTGTATTTATACACTGTGATGACAATCATGGGATTTAAACACACTCAGCTGTACCGAGCAAGTCCAACGAGTGTTGCGAAAAGACCATTTAATAAGTAGATTACCGTTGAAGAGAAGTTGCAAACTCCAGAGAAAGTGGACCAGCCGCCGCACATATTCACATGACCATGACTATTGCAGTGCCCGCGGCCGAATGGACCTGATCGGCTACACTTTTGCCAAATACCCCTAAACGTTTCTTTCCACTTTACATGACAAATCAATGGACCTCTGCGGAATTAAGACGCAAGAGAACATAGTCTAACATACATTCATATAGCCTACTTTTGTGCGCAACGTGAGTAGCCTATAATGAACCCATGACTGTTTATTCTGTTTCTATAAAGTAGATCTAAACGGACTAGTTCACAAATACTACGTTTTAAAGAGGGTATGGCAGCCGAGGTCTACTGCGATGACAGTTTTGTTAAATGGTCTGTTTTCAAGCCCAAGTACTAAAGCATTGCAACAAGGTATACCTCTATTTTGCCACAAGCAGTGTGGGAATTTCATGTGCTCGTGTCCGTCCAAGAACGTTTTCTTTCCCAAAGATGTGTATAGATTTAAGTTAATATGACTGATTAGCTCTGGAGGTTTCTCTTTTGTTCCTGTATTATGAAATATTTTATTATTTATTGTCGCAAGACATGCCACTTTTGTGTACTTTTACTTGCTGAAGTAAAAAAGAGGAAAAAATATTGTCGACTCCGAATGATCTATCATAATTTATACGTGTCCTGTCTATTGATCAAAGAATGATGTAAGAGCAACGCCATATGTAGAGTTATCTTCAGGAATATCTGATCAATAAAAATATGACGTGTACTGTAAGCAAACGGTCGGACACCTGAAGCTTTTTTAAGTCTGACCATCATTGCTAGCCTTCATATTTTTTCACATCTCAGTGTTGTGTTTGGCCTTTATAATATATGACCATAAAAGGACGCGAGGCAAGAGAAAACAAATCAAGCGCAGATTTGATCAAATAATGTGGCTAGGCATTAATAGCACTGCAAGCAGAGGGCATTAGCGGTGTGTACACTAAAAACACACCGCTAAAGTAAAGAATGTAAAGAAGAGGAAATGTAAAGAAGAGGAAATCAAGAACTTTAATATTAACATTAGGGAATAGTGTGTTTCACTACTGAGTGTAACAATTGGCTGGCCTACAGAACTAGTGGATCTCCATGTTATTAATATATTAAGCATTTCTCTAAAGAACAAACAGTTGATAAAGCATTGAACTACAGACATCTCATGACTTTTAGAGAAACATATCAGGGTTTAATGAAAACTCACACCAGTGGTGAAATGACCTTGTCAATGCCAGTCACTTTATGCAGCTCATAACTCCAGGTGCATTTCCACTCAGCTCACACACTTCCTTTGAGAAAGCAAAATGTAATAGTTTGCATGTTTAAGATTTATTTATTCAATACTATTATTACTTCTGCATAAGTCTCACTGTGCACCATCAAGAAAATCTTAATATTACAAAATGTTTCTGTCAAGCAAGTAAATTATTTCTATTATAGCGGTTCCAGAGTATCATTAAAAGCTATAGGTGCCATTTAGGTTACTGTATATTAATAAATTATTTTGACTACTACTACCTAATTTAAAACCAGAAGGGTATCTTCAATTGAATTGCTTAATTATTTTGTTTTGTTATTATAATACATTTAGAATGAGACAAACTAAAAATAAATATACAGGATATTAAAACAAAATAAGTGTTAAAGGATCTTCTAGAGTTACACTTTATAGTCTTATTTCAGCAAATTAGATGCTCATTTTTGAATATTTACTTTAAATTCTTCTATGTTACTGTTTGTTATGCACAAAAGAATAGCCTGACTTTTACAGCAGAACACCTTCAGTATGACAAACAGGTTAATTCAACTGGAGCTGAGGCTCATTCTTTAAATCACATGTTGGTGAGTCATCTGTGATTTAACCTTTGAAGAACATCACATGCAAGCTTGGAACTAAAAATAGTGATGATGGTTTGGTTTAGAATGGTATGGCTGATAATGGTTCAGAGGCAAAAACAATGCTTAATTTGTGACACTGTTTTGTTTAGGTGATTTGTTGTGCCCCTCACTGAGTGACAGCAAACTTCTACAGTGTAGGAGTCTTCTGTTTAAAATGTCAGCTCTATTCTCTAGTCCTCGACTGGTGGAAGAGGGCTGTTGGATAGCACAAAGCCTCCTGATAGAATAGTTCCCCAAGCTGGTTGAGCCTCCCAGACTGCATTCAGCTTGCTGGCTTACTGGAACAAAAGCAGCACTGTACCTGGAGGAGGCTCCATGGAACAATCACAGTCTCCTGGATGAGACCCGATTGCATTGTGAACCGGGCAAGCAATCCCTCCCCAAGGTCCAAAGCCTGACCACAGAGTCACAACACCAGGGAGGCTGGTGAGCTCAACCCACAATTGTTCAGCGGCGGCAACCAAGGCCAGATGGTATACAGAACTTTACTGTACATCTGTAGTTTAAAAAGAATATTGCTGTTAATTGACATTTTTAGTAACATTAACAACTTTAACATCAAAAGGAGTTTACGTGTTAATTCTGTATCTGTGTGACCAATGGCAATAGTATTTTAAACATGCTTAAAACACCAGAAATTAACACTGTATAAACAAATACTCTTTAAGAGTTGTGCTATATGTTTACATTTGACAGCAACCAAGTTTCTGTTCCACAGTTTGGAAGAATAGGATGTGTGAGGAACACAGGCTCTTCTGGGTGCTTTCAGAGTCTGTCAACAGATCTAGAGAGAAAGGTGCTGGCTAAGACTGAGCCTCTTTGGAATGTGTCGATGAAGAGGACACTCCAAGTGTTACTTGTCAGCATAGCACGTGTGAAAAAAGAATGCTAAGAGCTGTGCCGTCCTGTGAGCTGAGCTTTACAAATCCACAGGGAATCACGCTCAGGGCTGAAAAAAGCACACTCCAACTTTTCAGCCCCAGAAAAGCCTGGATCTCTTCACAGCAGCACCCTGGGTAGACTCTTCATTCATTTATCAGGAGCTGAATCTGTCAAAACATCCTCATTTGGAATATGATGACACAAAGTAATGTTGACATATTGAGCAGAAGACTGTGTGGTGATAAACATAGTTTGTGTTCTGTGAGAAATTAAAAGGCTTCAAGGCCAAGTGTGGTGCAGAGTTTTTTTTATGGTAACACATACAATAATATTTCATAGTTGTAATGAGTCAGATGAAAACAAACCAATAGTTTAGGGAAACGTCCTACTATTATAAACCACAATGGTTGACTACCCATCATAGAGACATTAAGTTATCGGTTTGTAACACCGATCAACAGAATACAGTACACAGTATATAGATAATGTTAACCTTTTTAGATCTGGGACGCATGGACAGAAATACATTTGTGTACAAATGTCAATTAGTTTCTGCCACTAACAAGGCATTTCTGTTTTTTTTTTTAAATCAACATCAACATGGCAAACTTTAATGAAAACTTTATGTAGGGTTATGGCATGCACAAATGTAGGAAGCTGGGTTGTACTGGAGCAGGCAGATATTTTTTGCATACCACTGGCAGTTTATATTCTAGAGTTGAGGGAGCTTTTAGCTATAAATGTCAATGGAGGATGTCTTTCGTAAGTCAAGGGGTACACAGAGACATACATATACTCTAATAAAATAATGGTATTACCACACATTTAGCAGAATAATTGAAAAAAACTTTTGCAACTGTCAGAGCATAACTGGAGTGTCAGTAGTGCTTTGAAATACAGCAGACAGACAGGTTTGATAGATAAAAAATGTGTTATGATGCTTGTTTAAGGTAACTTCAGGTCAATTAAGGGAAACTATGATGGATGTAAGTCTTGTTTTGACATGTGTTGCTGTTTTTAAGTTTGTTGACAATATTTTGCATTCAAGCTAACTGTTTTTGGTAAACAGATTTATTAAAAAAGCAAATATGCAAAAGCAATATCTATAAATGATATCATTATACTGTAGCATGAATCACTAAAGCACAAACTTAGTTTAATATTAACCTATATTTTAATAGTTTCTACTTCACACTATTTCTATATTGGTTTCTGGTTACTGTATCCATCAAAACCCCTTATCTGAAATGAGATCAGCGCTATAACCTTATATAAATTCACATGTAACTCTTGTCATGGCAACTCAAGGCCTGATTGAGGCAGGTGACTGGTTAGCTTACAACATAAGCTAACATAAGCTGGTTAGTATTCAACAGCTTACAAGCCTCACTATGATACCATCTTGGAAACCAAGGCAACGCAAATCCGCCCTGGGCATCAACTAATATAATAAGCTGTAAAAAAACACCTTACGCTCTTCTACGTCAGCTATTAGACTAAATGACTAGTGTTTGTTTTGTGTGCTATCAACAAATAGGTTAGAATCCCAAAATCATTATGTACATTAATCTTGATTAGATTTTTTAATCAAAGAAAAAACAGCTAATTTTATCATTAATTGAATGTTCTGAAAAGATATATTTGAGCAAATAGATCAAATTAAGGTTAAGTTAAAGTAAATGAGAGATAGTTGTTTTGAGCAACGTTTGTTAATGTGATACATAATGTCATATTTTACACCAAAAAAGTAAAATAATGTTTTTGGTTTTACACCAAAACACCATTTAAATAGCAACACACATGTAAATCTAAATATTTTGGGTTTTTTTAACTTTATCTTGAGCTTTTCTCAAGTTTACTAAACATTTACTTCATTATAAAACTTAAACAACAGATTACCAATATGAATGTATCTTTCAGAGAACAGGATCATCCCTGCACCAAACCCTGTTGTTTCTCATTTTCTGGATGTCAGATAAAAGCATGACTTTAATATAAACATATATAGTCACATTTGTCATGATGGTTGGGTGCAATTACCACACCAATATAAATCTCACGTCCAGAGCCAGTTTTGATGGGAAATCATGATAAGCAGCTCAGGAGAAGTCGAAGGGCTGAACAGGTGGCAGGGCAAAGCCCTTCACATCCAGAGAAAGATCACCGATAAAGCCCACAATGACAAGAGTCACGTTGCTCTGGTGTCAGTCTCTTTAACAGGAGACAAAACACTATGCTTCCTTAGAAATCCAATGGGATGGCTTTTCAGAAAAAAAATCGCATGAGTAATTGGAAGCCTATAAGTCAACTATATAACGTCTGTTTTAAAAGCAGTGGAAAGACCCAATTCTACTTGGACCTGCTTGGCTGATATCCAGGAGAGATAGCACTTATAAAAAATGTATAAAGAGTACACCTTAATCATTTGTTCATGGAAGCAGTCGACTGGGACAGCCATGCACTAATGCTTTGAGACTCAATAGTCTCCCTTTTTCCCCTCACAGCCAATCTGAGTCTGATTATTATGCTTATATAGATCAGAAGGCCCCAAGAGGAGGATAAAGGTATGACTCGCTCTCAATAGAATAAAGGGCCCCAGTTCCTCACAGGTGAGGATGTATGAAAACACACAATCACTCTTATCTCCACGTACTGGCCGTTGTCTTCTTTTCTAGCGACTCTGTGAATTGCTATCCTGTTTCAACCGCTTGAGAGTAATCAGAATATGATTCACAATACGCATCATTTTGTGGAGATGCAGTCTGTGTGGCTGCATTGAGGCTGCAGTTTTAAAACTGAAATAATGGTGTCTTCTAACCTTACAGTCTTTCCAGCAAGAGCATAATTTATATACAAACGCAATGTATATTTAATGACTCACTTCCTTACAAAAGCTGCATTGTTGTCGTTCTTTTAAGGCAACTAATTAAAATCTAGAATATAAAATTTGCTGGCATAAACATTGCATCATTTCCTCTGGTCTCATGGAAGAGACCTGGGCTGAGTTTCTGAAAAGCATTGTAAGCCTAAAGTATATCTTAGCACCAAATGGCATATAATACAATCAACTTAGGCTCACAGTGCTTTTGAGAAACTAGCCCTGGACACTCAAAGCTCAAATCCAAAGCTATGTTCAGTCTAATTGGTGCAAGCTGTGTCAGCCATTAAAGATGGAATGTTTCATCTGACCATCTGATTCTCATGAGCTTCACATCACAGCTTTCTAGGTGCTACTAACATAATCACCTTAAGTAGCATAATGACAAACTTGTTTATATTCTGAAAATGTTTATATTTATGTATTTTTGTGGACAAAACTAGTATCATATTGTTCAATATCTTTATGATAATAAATGCAGTAGGAGGCTGAGAAGACTACTGGGTTCAGATGTAAGATATTCTGAAGAGGTTTGACCTACCCCGTAATTTATCTTCAGAAGAAATATTTCCACGAGGCTGTGGAGTGGAGGGACTCACCAGCATTATGTTGGAGATTTCAGGCACAACAACCCGACCTAACATCACATGTTAGGCTATCTCTTTCCTCCACTAACCCCATTACCACTGTTTATATTGAATTTAATGCTGATTCTCTCTGTAGCAAAAATATTAGGCTAAAAATATAGAGACTCACAGAGACTTTCAATGAAGGATAATTGTCCAATGATACAGATAATGTGACTCAATAACAAAATACAACCCCTTATCTTCCTGGAGGATCCATATAAATCACAAATAATCATCCCATCAATATTTTTGTTAGGCAACAAGGGACTGTGTTCAATACCAGAGGATGTGTCTGGATATAAAAAGCATTACTGATTTAAGATACATACACAAACAGAAGTGTCATCATTGTTTACCAATGACAATGCTTTCAGTGACTTGATAGCCTGCCGTTGCGCACGACCATCATAATGAATGGTAGACCTTAACACAAGCTCACCGCGGGGGGTTAATTCAGTCAGAAACCCAAACCATTGCGGGTAAAACTATTCTGAGATACCTATAATTCCAATGTGTGCTGGAAAACATTCGCAATTTAGAGCCACACATTTCAGACATCTGTTAGCAAACAAAGACACCACAACTAATTAAGTCCTTAATGGGACATGATTATGTGCTACCTAATATTGACAGTCAAAATCTGCAGGATGACCTGATTCCAGGTCTTATGTGGGAAAGCAGGCAGGCCATGGGTGTCTTAGCATTTAACCTGTCCACCGATAAGCCACTTTGCCTTGACTCCATCACGCTGACACTTTTACGAGAGCACATGAAAGAGATTAACAACCACGTCGGATTGGCATCTCAAATGCAAATGATTCACCTGCACATTCCCTGCGTGACGTGTCGCCATGCTGCAAATTATGCGACGTTACTTATTTGCTTTGCTGACGCCCACAGAAAGGGCAACTTATCGTCGCAAACAGCTTTACATATGGACCATTTAGACCGAACTGTAAGACACATCCTTTTAACCTGCACCCCTTCAGCTGCATATTGCCTCTGAATCACTGCACTATTGCACTCCGGAATCCTGGCTTGGGGAACGGAGCAGTTCAGTTCTTTCAAAGTGCATTAAAGAAGATTAAGCCCACATTCTAAAAGGCTAGTTTCTAGGGAGCTGTATACTTCAGCAATATAACCAACAAAATGTCATGAAAGAGACTGAAAAGTGTGATCACATGAAGGCCCTCCGTAAATGACTATGACAGAAAAATTGTGCTTTTGTTGCTAATGATTCATCTGTTTACAGTGCAATATCTGTCTGTACAGTTTCATATAATACAAACACACACACAACAAATAAAGCTTGCCCACGCATTCATCTTTGATTTGTGTATGACTATCATGGCTACTCTCATACAACACAGTATAAAAACACACTTGGCCTCTTTGCTCTCCAGCTTGTATAAATCTAGAGAGCATTGACCTTTGTAATCTGTGATCGGTGAGTTTTTGGTCAGAGTTGCTGTCAAAACACTCCGCAAACATGCGAAAAAAACAAAAACAAGCTTGACTGAAAACCACTGAATAGGCACCTCGGCGATTATGCATATTACCCAGAGACACTGATTCCCGTCCTCTTCAGTTTATGTGATGGGTGTAGGGCAGCAGGTTCTCTGATGAGCACCAGAGACTCTCATCACTCATCACATTTGTTCGGCAGTATTTGTTGAGAAAATTCCTAAATAACATCTGAATTTGAATGAACCACACAAAGACTTCTACACTGGATAATTTCTGAAACACAATCACCTAAGCAGATAATTAGATTATTTAATGGTACTGGTTTAATGTGATTATTAGAGGACTTTTACAGATTTTTAAGAACACTTTATCAGACAAATAATGTGCATTTTTTGAATTTTTTATAATACCAGGATGAATAGTTTTAGCCCTTTTAATAAAGAGAAAGCTAAAATGTATACAAATATAATTTTAATTAATGTTTACAAAATTATGGTAACATAGCATTGAAAAATATGATGTGATTGACATTTAACATGGTGAAGAAGTTTTGT
>JBAJNP010000796.1:0-78855 GCA_036877545.1 Yasuhikotakia modesta | reverse complement strand
GTCTTAAATATTTCTCTTGAGAAAACAATCCAGAGATCTCACAGATGTCTCCTTTAGTTCTCAATAATGTCACAATTGAATGGCAGATTCAGAAACATCTGAGACAAAGTCGATCCTTAAATGAAATACAACTGGGATCTTCATCAACCCTCCTGAGCAATGAAAGAGCAACCTTTGAGAAATTTTCGTCTGGGTATCTGTCCACCTGCCAGTTCACATGCACACAAAACACTGATCAAAAGTAAATAACATCACTTACTATAGTGAAGTTCATAACTTTGAGGATCCAGATGGTGAGAGCGAGGTTGACCACAATGAGGATCATGAGGAGGAGAACAAAGAAGTAAAGGCAACGTTTCCGCCAGCCATATATTCCCACTTTATACACTTGTGGCTTTTCAGTGCTCTGGACATTGTTCCTATGTGGACACTGTTCCTGGGTCATCTGCAAAAAAACACAAATAAAACAAAAGTTTTGTTTGAGGTCCATTGCCCATCAACTGACGATTTGATTTAGAGTACAAAGTGAATGGCCACTGATCCCCTATCCAAAAATGTGCTCAAGTGCTTTGTGTTAGTTTGGGTTGTGCCCCATTAAAGCTTTTAATTCTAATAGTTTAATTTCAAACAGGAAAAGACATTAAACATTCCAACTGCCATATTAATGGACTAATATTTACATGCAGAATAGAATTTACTGTCTGCAGCATTTTGAGTATGAGCCATATTTTCCAATTCAATTGGATTTGACAAGCATGTACATCAAGGGCACACTGAACCAAATGACTCCAGATGGCTCTGTGAATCTTCCAGTCACAGAAACCCACATTAACCTTTTCAATGAGGGCTTCATGTAATGCCCTTATCATGTCAACATTGAATAATCACAGAATGTTAACAGAAGGTCTTTCATGTTATAGAACTTCAAAAGGAATTGTAAGTAAATGGCAGATTTATTGTTATTAAAGTCAGACTTGAGCTAAATAATGTCTAAGTGCAAGGCAATTTGATCATCTGCATTAAGTTTGAGTACAGATGCCCTATTCTATTTATTCAAAATTTGCGGCAGGTTGGTTATGCAATGAGAGTAAATGCACTGCATTTAAAAAAAAAACATGAATTCAGGAACAGTGCCTTTGAGACAATCTGCCTTTATTGGCTAGTTTAGAAGAAAACACAAAATGTTCACTCAGACAAGAGTAAAATGCAGAATATTAATAATATATGCAACTTAAAAGACAGTAGTTGTGGGACACCATGATGTGCTGCTAAGGTTGACTGAGTCAGTGGAAAAATTTGCTATTTTCCAAAGAGAACTGTTTGGGAACTTAGGTTTAGAGAACTTAGAGAAATGTTCTCTAAACCTAAAAATCATTCATCTGTAGTGAAGACAGATCTGTTACAATATAAGAGTGATGTGAGGATGGGCTGCATAATAACAGGGAATTTTAAGGGTCATGTTTCCTGTTTTTATTATTAATTTAATACATTTATTTTAAAGTGTCTGCTAGCTTAGCTTTGTGCTCTCTTAACACGCTGGGAATCTCAACACTGCATTACTTTGTCTCTGGAGAGACTGTGATTTAATGAAGGATTAAATTAAACCTTTGTGATCATTACTTAAAACCTTATACACAGATTCGCCATAGAAGTGATTCAATGTATCTTCTATTAAAAAAAAACATTACCAGCACAGTTAAAGTAGTTTCAAAATGATCAAAATTACACATCTTTTGCCTGATAGGATGCAAAGTTATTTGTGTATCTACTTTTCGAACCTCCATTTACTAAGTTCTGGAGTGACTAATGGGATCCGTTGAGGTAAAACGACATCATTTATTTGCCAATACTCCTCTGCTGAGAGGAAGCAACGCACTCCAGTCCAAAGGAAAGAGGGAAGATCAGGGCTAGATGTCACATTTGCTACTCAAGTGAACATTTTTCAGGGTGAGTTAATCTTTAATAATCAGCACCTGTATATTCACATACCTTAAGTGCTGAGCTACAAATAAGCTTTTGAACATTTTTTACCATTTATGTTCAGTAACATCACAACCTGCCCCAATGTGACATTTCGCATTTAAAATGCCCCATCCTAGGAACATAGTTCAAGCTTTTGGTAAAATATACCCTTTTACCTAGTTTCATTTAGTTTACCAAACTATGCAAATATATAATGTTAATGCAAAACTATAATGATATTGGAACTTTAGTCTGGAGTCCTAAAACTCGATTGTGACAGGAAAAATGCAATTACATTGTTTGACTCTCTCTAGAGTTTCACATGGGCTCCAGGCAGCAACCCCCAAAAAAGCTTTCCTGTAGCTCAACTGGTAGAGCATTGCAGTAGCAGTGCAAAGGTTGTGGGTTTGATTCCAGGCAATGTGTGTATGTAAAAAAAAAATTGTTGAGTTTGCTGTATGTATAAAAGTCTTTTGAATGTAATTTTTTATTTTGTTGTTTTGTCAGTGTCAACAATGATGTTGCATCACATCCATGGGTAACCAGTACTACGCTCAATGAAACAAAAATGCTTGTTTGATTTTTGTCTTGGGTTATTGTCTTTCTGAAGACGTGTCTGTGCTCACACAGCCGAAAAATTCAGAAGCTGGGGGACATGGTGAGGCTAAAGTATAACACACCACTCTGCTGGTTCCTTAGGGAGAGACGGAGATGGCAAGTTACTCATCTGTGAACGGGAGTGTCAATGTACAGCCCCTGCCTGTGTCAAACACTACAGGTGTTAGACAGTATGGTTACAGTAGCGAAATAAAGTGGCAAAAAGACTCACAGATAAAGATCAGGAACTATTGATTTACATCACAACAGAGCAAAACACACAACCAGCAAATATATTTCACTAAAAAATTTCACAGAAAATTACTGTAATTTAACTGAACTTTTCTCTGTTCATACTGAACACGCACAGTATGTGTGGTAAACAGTGAGTAATTTTTGTTCCATTTAATTTTTACACATATTTAGAAGCATATATCTTTCACCATCAACAAGCCAGTACTAGTACTATAAATCTCATTATGTTTATAAATATTATATTGCTGTATATATTTACTGTAACCGGCTTGTTTCATTTTGAAAGTTAAAGTAAATAAAGATCACACCACTCTTGTTTACCTTTTCTAGTTAACGTAACTAGTCCTCCTTACAGTCATCCTTACCTCCTTACTGTGACATTTTACTATTTACATACTGATACAAACACAATGACACCAAATGGTTTAGCACTGAGAACACAGAGCTGTGTACAGCTTGGTTTATGCATTTTAACAGTTATTTTCAAGGGTCTATGTGGAACAACACGGCTCAGGATTTATGACTAAATCCTGTGCTTTTATAACAAAATGTCACCCCGCCTCTTTAGTCCCTGATGCAGGCCTGGTGGAGATTTCAGCGGGATGATTCTTTACTGTTGGCTTTGAAAATCAGGATTGTCAACACACCACAGAATATGAAACACCTGTTTGTGACTGAGCCTTCCTCCCTGATGCACACGTTTATTGGCAGCTTACTGGTAGTGCTGGAGGCCTGTGCTGTCACATGTAAGAGAGTTGCATTAACTTACACTCTCACTCTTTGACGCTTGGAGCCAAAAGCTGATACATGAACTGTTTGTCTTGGTTTTCAAACTTTTATTTAGCTGAAATCTGTGCATTGCTTTGTTCAAACAATAGGGATAACACTGATTTTGTCACATGAAGTCTCAAAGGCTCAGTTGTTTCCTCTGAGCTATAGCAGTCATCCATGTCTTGTGACTGTGGCAAAGTGTCTTCCGGGTTTAGACTGACTGCAGGGCACACAGTCACAAGACATTGTTCTGCTCCCCGCTACATCAAATTAAAAGATTCATGTTTATTTGAAAATTTAAAGAAAGAAGAAAAATTAATGATCTCTAAAAGTGCTTTATATCCAGGGCTAGATTATGAAATGGTCCAATGGGGGCCAGTATACAGAGGCATCAGACTGTCAGAACTGGTGAGACTAATGCCCAGGGGCCTAAGATTGTCACCTATTCTGGCACAGAATGATTTCCTTGTTATTATGATTATTAATATTTAGACTCCTTATTAGACCTCCTGATATATGAAATATCTGTATGCTTTCCTGACTGGTAGATACTGCACTGAATAATTTGATGAACCATATACCTTTAATAACCACATCTCACGTTTCTGATACACCTTCCAAACTGGATATTGTTTCATATTATATTTTCAATGTAGCTTAGTTGCCCTTTTGTCTTCATTTTCTCAGCCGTCCTTCAGATTCACAAGCTGTATAATGATGAACCCATAACTGTGAGGGTTTTATTCAGAAAACAGTTATTCTAATGATTCACAGATAGAAGCCAATTGTAAAACAAATCTATTCTCATTAGGGCAATTGTTTTGAGTAAATCTGTGAAAACTCATGCAGGCAGCATATTTCAGTGTTTTATTTTTATTTGACGATTGACAGTTTGAGTCAAGTAGTGAATATAAATATAGTTCATTAGTTGTTTGCAAAGGTAAACTGCTACTTTAGCTAATGTTGCTACACAGATAATATCTGCACTGATTAGCATTGCCTAACAGTGTAGCAAAATGCACAGAGACAAAGATTTACTAACTTAAAATAAGTCTATTTCTGTCATAGCTCACTAGATAACTAAGACATCAGAAATCTACAGCATGTGTCTTAATATTTTACTAGTTTGACTGAAATGTGCAGTACAAATAATTCATGCTGATTATGTTAATTAAATGACATTCATAATGAATGACAATCAATACAATTCAGTAACACAACATTGCCTTGCTTTTTTATCCAATCAGAATTTAGAATCTGAGCTATACTTTTTATGAATTGCATTGTACTGTAGTGTGAGAAGTGAGATTATATAGAATATTTTTGAGAAAATAACTCAACAGTAAGTTGCATTTTTGGTGTTTAAGAAATTCTCCCTGGTTTTCACATACAGTATTGCCTATTTCACTACACCAAACCTCAGCACAATCTTTAAAAACTCTCAAAGACTGACCTCAAACCAGTTTAAATACTCAGTTGCTGCTGATCATGTTTGGAGAGGGTTTAGCTGTTTTTAACTCTGACTCTATAAAGGGCAGACAGTAAACCGCACGTCTCATAACCCCCACAGCTGTTGCTCTCACTTCCCTGCCAAGGTCCCGCCCCTCCTTTAGTCCTCATATGCCCCACCCCCTTCAGACTGGCATCGTCACAAACATTCACAACACCAACAATCAACAGCCGGCATCTGCCACACCGTCAGACGCCTTTCTAACAGCGCTCAAATGCTTTTGGAATGTCACAACACTGTGAATCCTGTCACAAACTTTGCAATCTCTTCCACCAAAACCCCGTTGTTACTTATTTATAGTAGCATGTTTCCCAGAGGGCCTAAGTAATTGAAACCAAATGTGGGGAAGCAGTGATATGGGGAACTAGAGCAGCAGTAGCATCTGGCTTCTCCTGAGGTAGTCGGACAGAAGAAAATGAAAAAGAAAAAGAGAGAGAGAGAGAGAGAGAGAGAGAAAATGGAGAGACGGAAAAACCCTTTGTTTTACTATTGGGATAACTTTTGGCACGATACTTTCAAATAGTTTTCTTTTGGCTTCCAATTAACATAAGAAATCTTTTCTGACTCCACAATGCACTGTTAGAATAAGACGATACAATGGGGCTAAATGGGAGAGAGACAGAGAGCGAGACAGAGCGACAGTTAAAAATAACACAGCAACTGAAACTACTCCGGCGCAGAAAGAAAACTTCTATCCACCCCCAAAACAATGAAGTAGCAGTTCACATTAAGTACAAGACTGTCTCTCAGTTGTCAGGAAGTCACATGCCTTTCTTCACATGCAAACACAACTCAGAAACAATAAACTTAAAACTTACCACTCTGACCATGGCTCTCAACCTGAAGTCCTAGCTAGTGTACACAGAAGGGCGTAGCAGGCAGATAAAAGTTGCTCGAGACACCCTCAAAAGATGGCATGAGGCCTTTTTTTCTGCCGTTCTCGCTCTCTTTCTATTTTCAACTCCAGGCAGTTACAATTTCCTCTCTCCGACCCTGTCAGCTTTTCCAACAACAGACATGCAAGCCAAAATCCCTGCCCCAAAATCTGCAGGAAATTCCTGGCTTCTCTGCACCCACAATCCCCTGTCTGCAGCTGATCCAGCCGAGCTTCAGAACCATGCGAGGAGCAAGAGAACAGCAGCTAAGATCTGCACAGCTGCAGTGAGTAAAAACTGCCCCCCTGATCGCTGGCCAGATATAGCTCTGGTAGACGCGTGGGGGAAGTTTGGGGGTAGACTGGTTTGGTGTCTGTGTGTGAGGTTTTCTCCTGCAGTCTCTCCACCCTCTTGATGTACATGTGTTTCTGTGTATATGACTTCGTTGAGTTTTGGGAAAAGAAAAAACACATTTAGTTTTCCACTCAGCCCTGCTGATTATGAGGGATTAAACTCTTTTCCTACACAGAATTTTCCATTCTGCACACAGACATGAAACCATCAGCTAGAGGAAGAATAGTTATCATTGTTTAGGTAATTTTAAGTGGCCAGTTTAGCATTAGCAGAAAGTACATTAGCATGAGGAGCATATGTGTTTGCATGTCAGTGTGTGTGTCTACATGTCCGGTCAATACACAGAATCCCAGGAAGATTAAATACTGTTAATGTTTGTGGTGCGGCTTTTAAAGTACACAACATCAGCATTTTACATTACCGCTGTGACAAAAATGTAAAAAAATTTTTTTTTTTTTTTGTGGCATAAAGTTTTTGTGGCATAAATTTATTCAGGGTGTTTTTTCACACTCTTTGTTAAGGGTTCGAAAACAACCAATTAGAGTCAGAATTTGGAATCTGGGTTTAGAGACACCATTTCCATGTAACCTTGCTGTATAATGTTGTTGTCAGGTGGAATAAATTCACAGGTAAATCTTCAGAATGTTGTTGTTACCTCAGAGGTAACAACAACATTCTCATTCAACAAATCTAGGTGTCTCCTAGATTTTACTTGTAAATATGAATTCAGCTAAATTTACATAGTAATGTGTAAATTATGTTAAATGTAAAGCAGTACAATTACTTTCATCTAGGCTATAATCCATTTGCCCATAATTTATAGTAGTCTATATTAAAATAATTAAAATACCTTTTGTTCTATAGTTCAGGTTTTCCATACGTACAATACAGTATTACTGTTATTATTATTATTATTATTATTATTACACAATGAGCAGTGAACTGAGCAGCAGTCACTCTCAGGCTGTTTGGTCATACAAAATTGAGTTACTGTTACTGTTACTATAGTCTTATGTATGTCATCAAAATGCCACTACACTTACTGTACACATAGCACACACATCTCTGATAAATTACTCTTCAGCTATAAACACAAAAAAAATCTAATCCACGTCATTTGGTGTCATGTTCTAGTTATTTTTCACAATGGAACAATTTCCATAAGATCACAGCTGTACTTGAGCAAGATTGTTGCATTAACTGTCAGGCTGTGTTTACATCAGGAACAAAGTAACTTTATTGCCAGACATAACATCATCTAAAATACATCAGCTCGTGTCAAAATAGTTTACATCACAGCTACACAATTGTAATGAGTGGCACTGTCAAACTTTAGCTCTATCAAAATGAAACACACATAAACTATTGATAAATATGGTAAAGGCAGATAATTGTGAGCAGGAAGTGAACTAAACGTGCTACGTAAGGAGTTCAGGGTAGGAGAATAATGTGTGTTATCCAGTGAGGGAGCTCACTTATTAGGCATAATGAAATCGGCTCCTTTCCATTACTGCGGTGGTACCGCAGGGGATGAACATTAGTCCTGTTTGTGTTGCTATTCATGCAGACAGATCATGTTTTCAAAGATGAAATAAACACTTTATGGGCTGCATACACCTTTCTGCAATCAGATGTTACAGAGAAGAATCACAACACTGTTCAACATTTCAGAGCCTTGAGAAAAACATCCGCAAAGTTCAGCAAACCTTCCTTAAGCTATTTTGAGTAATGCGGTTATCAGATCTGATGTCAGAGCTTTGATACGACTCAGAACCGCCATGCATTAGGAAGACAGATTTCATACCGGTGCGGTCGAGGACACAAATTCGGACGTTCTATCAAAACAACCCTGTAGGGCGGAAATGCTATTAGCCCCTGTTAATCACAACCCCTGCCACCGCATCACGCATTCCTCCCACAGTTTAGACAAAACATATTGCCGTCATTATGCAAAGCTGCTTTCTTGGGCGGAGCACTGATTGTTACTCGGAAGCTGTGAATGATCAAGATGACAGGTTTGGCATGACAAGAAAAGTCCTGGGAGAGAGGATGAGGGCACTGGAAAAACGACACTGATCCAACAAGAGTGAAGGCACTGTTAAATGTTCCCTGGCCATGCAACTTTTCTTCTGTAGTCTCAAATGAGAAAGGTCTATTTTGTGGACTTGACTGTTTGTTGTAGGGATAAACGATCATCTCTCGATGTTTGTTTTGGAGGTTTTGACTTACAGACATGGAATTACACCTGCACACATGGAGAGCTGGATGGAAATAGTCAAACACTCCCACTCTCTCAGCTTTTCTGTCCAAACATACAGCGTAAGCCTGAAAAATCTTTCATGCAACATTTCTGTGATGGCACCAAAAATCCAATCTTCCTGCCTCTCTAAAATCCAATCTCTTCAGAACCTCTTTATTTTAAGTTTTTAGTCAAAGAGTCATTTAATGATTCTCTGAGTTCTAAACCAAGAGTGGTGGTGATACTTTCAAGTTTTGACAGCATACATACCGTTATGGATGTCATGATTCACTAATTTGGTTAATTCTACATAGACAGCAATTGTATAGATAAGAATGATCACAAATCCTGACACACACTAGACTTTATTTAACTTATTTGTGAACATTATGTTTGATATATGATTTATGATTTATGACTATTAGGATGTACTGACAATTGAAAACCACAGACTTCATATTGCAATGTCTTCTGGAATTGCAACAAAAGTATGATACAATGCTGCTATAGAATACAATGCTGCTATAGAATACCTCACCAAAATGAGGTATCTTAGACACCAGTGTATTTACACTCTAGATTTTGCACTTGCATTCACGCTGATACCCATCTGCAATACTTTTAAAATCCTGTCTATGTAGGCAAATTACTAGATTTTAAACACATTAACATTAAATCCTGCATACCATCTGCCCTTATGTACATGAACGCACACACTCAAACTCACATATTCAAACACACCATTATCCTGACATCTGTCAGCTGTGCAGACACACCTTAGCACATGGAGCCCGGAGAGCATGATATATTTGAAAAGGGCCTATCGATCGCTGAGCAAATAGCATCTCTGGCATCAAATCTGCTTGGCAGGGGTCTGACAAACCTGGCCATGTCAAAGAGTCGACTGCCACATCTATGAGCCTTCAATAGGTAATTGAAGGCTGGCTTGGGGGGGTGGGGGGAATTGTTAACAAAGACCGAATTCTTCACAGATTCTGGCACAATCAGCACAGAAATCATGAAAAATGTGTGCAAATTCAGTCTAATTACTTGTAATGTTTGATTTCCAAAGCCAGATTTCATCATCATTTTGTTTTTCATCACTTTCTCAGCATTTTTTATAACCTCCCACCACGACCAGAACTGTAAAATTCCCACATTGCCTCTGAGGGCTGTAATTAGACTGTATTACTCTCCCAAAGAATCAGAGCTTGATTGGGCCTGAAAACAGAGTGCAGATCTTCTACTCTGTAATGGCCTTTAAAGACTGTGAATCACATGAGCCTGAGTGATACGTCATTCCCTCTGATGAATTTAATCACCTTCCACAAGATTGATTTGTGTTTATTTTGCTGACAAAACATTGATTACCAAGACTGCACAGAGCCCCAAAAGGATGAGCAGATTATACCTTGGCTGTCGGTGCGAGTATGTTGGCATTGTCTTTAGGACAGAAGCAGTGGAGTTTGTGGCTGAAGGACGATTATATGTTGTGAATGGATAAGAGTGAGTTATCTGACTCTTCTGTGCTGGAATCATTCTCCTTTCACACAAAAGTTGTGTTTGCGCTGTACTGAACCTCACAGCTGTTCCAGAGTGTAAATGGTTTCAACCAGACATCTGTTTTTCTAAGTCAAATGTTTGCAACCCATTTTTACCTTCGTGATGAGAGAAAATATAGTAACACCTTTACAGAGCTATTCGTTAGCATTCACATTCATCTTAATGGCATTGTGCGGTTGGCGCAGGCCCCTAGAGGTACGCAATTAGAAACCTGCTCTCTTCAGCAAAATTATATGTGCTTCGAAAATGTCCAAACAGGAAATGGTTGAAAATGTGAAAAGACAAGTATGTACAAGACAAATCATATTGATTTACGTTTTAATAGAAGATAACCAACCATTTTCTTGTTAAGTTTGTATATAGGTTTGTAGTTGTGTATGTGTGTTTCTCTTGTAAGATCTTCAGAAAGCTCTTTGTTTTCTCTCTGGAAGCCACTGACATTAGCCCTGTCCACAACATAAGCAATCGAAGCGCAGCCATAAATATCACGTGAGGGCCGACAGACAGAACTCCCTCCAAACCGCAAACCAACAGCCTGGAAAACACATTCTGTGTCAATCAATTAAAGAAGGCCTCAGTAACCTTGGACAGATTCACATTACAAATTCAGCTTGTCCTAAAGGGCATTTTATTTCAAGCAGCTTTCATTTTTATGCCATGATAACAGTCTGCTCTCTGTCTCGCTCTCTCTTTCTCAGACACGTGGAATTTAGCGCATAGTGAAACTTTCTCCTGGATGTTTCAACACATCTCAAAGGATATTCTGTGCAGGGTGATTATGTCTAATCTTCTGACTTGTCACTGCAATAAGATTTAATGGCTAGATGTTCAAAGACACTTATATGTAATACTTGTGTGAGATTAATTTATGCTCCAAGATGTAAGTGCTAGGCATCACATAACACTTATATAACCCAAAACATAACCCAAAATTTAACAGAATGTGGAAAAATGAACATTGTATAAATGAAACATGCAGATTTGACAGTTTCTTTGATTAAACAATATCACAATTTGGTGACACTTTACAATGATGAATGTTGGTTAATATAAGTTACCTATATTAGTTTCCCTAAATAAACAATATATAATACTTAAAGCCGTTACAAAGTTAACAACAATCTGTTAATAATAATCTGTTAACATCAATTAATGCACATTAAACTAACATTAACAAACAGTAAACAACTGTTTGTATAAATTAGCATTAATTAATGCTGTAAAAACATACTGTTCATTCTTAGTTCATGTTAGGTAATGTAACAACTAATGTTAATGGAACTTTACTGTAATGTTACCAAATATCTTGTAACCAAATGTTTCTCAACTGGTTTTGCTTCTGGGCCAGATTTCACACTGGACAGCATGTGATTACCTAACAGTTACACAATTATTTATTGTACAAATTTAGACATAAATAACTAACTGTCTAGGTCCATCTTTGTGCAAAATTACAATTTTGTTTTTTTCATGCCTCCACCAGCCAATAATTAACCAGGAAAAATGCTGTGTGGTTTGGCACAAGCTCTGTTTCTCATTGCTGCAGAATCTGATGCTTTTTTGTGCTTTGGATGTTGTGTCTGATTTTATAAACGTGTCTGTCTGATGACAGCAAATGGATCTGATGTTAGTGAGTGTCAGGGTGAAACATTCCTATAGCTCAACTGGTAGCACATTGTATTAGTAGCGCAAAGATTGTGGGTTCAATTCCAGGGAATGCAAGTATTGACAAAAACGTATACCTTGAATTCACAGTTGCTTTGAATAAAAGGTAACTTTGTTAAAAATGTTCCCTTTCTAGAAGCATCTTTGCACTTCAAACTTTGTTTTAAAGTACAAAAGGCCTAAAAGTAAGTTAATCAGCATAATGAAATTACTTTTTGTTTTTCCATTAAATTGCTTTATTACAAAAGTTCATTGTTTGCAAAACAAGCAACATCTCTGTGGTGTTAATACTAATTTGCCCATCCCAGCACAAAAGTGACATTTTAATCACAAACAATGCATTCCGAATATGGTATAGACATATGGTATAATCTATTGACTTTAGCATTGACGCAATTGAGAAATGACTGCTTATCTGTACATTTTTTCAGCTCACTCAGGTTACATTGTGCTCGATTATTACACTAATACAGTTTTTTTTCATAATTACAATTTAACACTCTTATCCCTTGTCCGTCCTTGAACCACATGCATGCGTTTACAAACGATGACAAACGCGGCCTCCGCTCACACCATCATGTAAAAACATGGCCGCTCGGCAAAAACAAAAAGCAATCAGGGAAAAATCAATGCTTTTCAGTTTCATTTTCACAATTCTGTGACCTCTTATCTTTTCTTGGCAAAGCAGAACATTTGGGCAATCAACTGTTGTTTGTACCTGTCTAAAATTCTAAATTGCACCCCCACACGAAATTCTCCACATAGTTTATGGAGCTCTGGCACTTGGTCAATACTACTTTTCCTCTTTACAAAATGCTCTCCTTTATTTCGTAACAAAAGAGCAGATGCTCTAGGCGGATTGCATTTTACTTTCCTATTTGTAATCATCGTCTGGGGTTCTGAAGATTTTAACAGCCGGTGACTTTCAGACAGACAGACAAAAAAAAGATGAAAGTCAAAGAGCAATGTTTATATTATCCATGTTGTATTATAATGTTTATTTTTGCTTTGTACCGAAGATGAACTTGTGAGAAGCACATACGGATGTCAAATTGCTTATGACTTAAAATATGTTACATTAGTGGCAGTGTAATTTCTTTTTAAAGAGTGTGTAAATGCCATTTAAGATGCCGAGTTTTATGTCCATCACCACAGTTTAGTTCAGTCTAGAGCTTGTCTGTCTAAAGCTTGTAGTTCTGGGCATCTCCAGTGTAATGGCTGTTTTGCATAAAATTTGCATCCTCGTGGCGTGCAACAAGAAATCGCCTCTCAGAAAGAGAGACAGTTCAGACAAACCGTCTGGAGACTCACAGGAAGTCTACACACTCCGTCAACCATTCTGACTCAGACACTCACATTTACCAGTGGGGTTGTACCCTGTGAGCTTAGAGAGAACATAACAAACATTACTCCTAAACACCCTTAATATCACAGTCTCAGCAGTGTCATGACAACAATGTATTTGAACATTCTAATGTATGTTTATGGTTATACTGTGAAGATCTTTAAAACAAATCTTAATATATTATGCTGTAGTTTTTAAATAATGTAGCCTGTTTGAGGAACATTTAGATCATTTTTACTGGAAAGAAAACATGCAAAAACAAAAATGTCATTAAAAAACAGATGTATTTCAGTGTTTCTTCTGGAGAACTTGTCCGACTGCTAAAGCTGTTCCTCACAGCCAGCCATGAATATAATGCAAACCCACTTCCACAAGTGTGGAGGGATTACAAAACAGGCAAGCGTGAATCAGAGCTTACCGAAGCCTTCAACCTAATGCAATTAATGAAACCATCTGCACTGGTCAGTCCGCTGGGCTAACATGCTTCAGAGACCTGACACATGCAGACAGTTAAGAAGATCTCAAAATGCAAATTGAAACGATTTAGCACTTTATTCTTGTAGGGACTCGACAATGAGTTTTGAATCTAAAGTCAGTCTCAGCTAGTGAACTGGTAAAAAGCAATAAAAACATTCTTTTTAAATCGCCAACTATACAAATATGTAATGTTAGGATAGTAACAAACAGGATTATAGGAAAAAAACAGCTGCAAGCATTGGCAGGTTGCATGACATACTGTATACTTATTCCTAAATAAACCTAAATGTATTATTAAGAATGTAGAAAATACAGGCTAGGCTATGAAAGCTGGTTCACTTGTAATGATTCATTTTGGCTGTGAATTGTTGATTGCTGGGAGTGTTATAAGATGGCATTAACAAATGGCATTGAAATTTAAGAGACATTTAGAAACAAAACATTCTGTAATTTTCCATATTGTTGGATAAAATGGTTATAAGGTTTTGTGTACCAATGGCTTGTATTTGTTTTTTATGTGACTGTATGTTTATATGTTGTATTAATACTTCAGTGTTAATAAAAAAATAAACCAAAAAACATTTAAAAGCTTTCAACTCAATCTACAAAGAAATGTTTATGATAATATTAATAAATTACCATTAATAAATGTATTCATACATTTTGGACTTGATTTTTAGAACTTTGTTATTCAATTTTACCGTTATGATATTGTGATGAATCGCCACTTGATGACTTAAATCTTGTCTCTGAATCGAAACCACTTGAGAACTGCTGAGCTTAATCACAGTTATTTTCTACTTCTTTGCAAGAAGAGACATATCTCGTGATGAAATATCACTCTGAGATGAGTTTTTTCCCTAATAGCTGATGGGCTTAACTGCAGACCTCCCTGGGTTCTGAAAAGCACTGTCATCTAGACTAAAACACACACGTGCGCTCACTCCTCAACTGTCACTCTTCCTGCCAATGATTCTTTGTACATTCTGTGCCACGTGACGTATGTCAGCGTGTTCCTTCACCAATGTCCTTTAAGGCAGTTAGACTTCTATCTTCTTGTCACTCTAGTGGGTCCTCTTTGCTTTAACTCAGTTTGGTGAAACAGCAACACCACAATTTTGCCCCAGCCTGACAGGCCCTTGAAAATCTCACTTAGGGACAGCAGAGGAAATCTGCATTTATCTGTAGGAGAAACAGATTTCCCTCCAGTTCACATCCCTAGTGGTGTAGCTGTGCTTCTGGCATGCGCACAATGGAAAGCTTGACCTCACTGTGCATTGAAATGCTTAATCTTATGAGGCAGAGGCTGAGTGGATGAATCACACCTTTATTATAAAGGTCAAATAGCTAGTTATCTACTGCAGCATTCTGGTGGATCTCCAGGAAACACACCTGTGAAGATGTTGCATTCCAAGATGCAGAGGAACCTGATGATCAGGGATACTCAACTCCGATCCGTGGGGCCACCGCATAGTTTAGCTTCAACCCTAATTAAATACACCTGTACACCTGTAAGTTTATCAGGGTTATTATTAAAGGTTGTCATATGTTTGATTAGTGTTGGAGCAAAAGTCTGGAGAACAACAGCCTTCTAGACATGGAGCTAACTATCTCTGCTGTATATCTTTCTATGTATGGACCTTTTTTACACTTCATAGCCTTTAAAGCATTTTGATATCTAGCCACACTTAAATGCTAAATGCAAACAAAGACATGTGGAATCTACAAGCAAAAGATGCTAGCTAATTTCATAGCAATTACGTTTTTGAACCCTTCATTTGCTGGTATGTGATTTAATCCAATGTATATACCAGTAATTCTTATATGTGTGTATGTGTATTTTTTTCCCAAGTTAAATGTCTTGTTTTAAAATTATGCACATGCTTTACAAAAATGAATTCACCTTGGTTTAATATTTTTATGATAGTTTAGTTATTTAGGATAAGTGCTCAAAAACGGTTGAGTTTTCCATATGTTATTCTATGCCTTTAACAGTAGATGCTATAGAACTGATGAAAACAGTTGAAATATTCAGTAATAAATAAAAGGTATGGATTATAGTTAAATCTTTGGGGGAGTGGGGAGGAGCCAAAGATGCACTGTCAATAGTTTATTTTTTTCTGTTTTTAATACTATTTCTGAGACTTAGCTGTGAAGCAGGCTAGCTTTAACAGGCTTTACATAGCAGGGTTTTAAAACAGCTGGAGGTCTGCCCTACAGTCCTGCAGACATATTCTCACTCTGATAGAATCCAATACTGTGGTGCATTTTCCTGCTGCTTCTAAATTCTTCTAAACTTCTAAGCTTTTAAGCATTATAGTGAGACTGGACCTTTCAAAAACATGTATCTTAAAGATTTATAACAGACGTGCTGCTTTAATAAAAGAACAGTCTCTCAACACAACAAGGACCATTGGATAATTACTTTTATGTTGTAAAGCAACATATAATACAAAACACCACAATTAAACAGTACAGAAGTGAATGGGTGCAGTCTGCTGCCTCATGCAGTCATTCACTCCTATTGGCTCCCATATGCTAATGCTAACAATGCATAGCAAGTCAAGCTAATTCCACTTCTTATCAATTCTGTAGTGGATTTGAATTGGCTATGATTTTACACAAGGGCCCAAAACTGAGCCCAGAAATGGCATCAGGCAGTTTGAGTACTTCGAGAGCTGTTGATCATGGCAGCAGATAATATATATCAAATGATGATCAAATAATAGAGAACAGCATAAGTAGGCAAACATCCAGACGCACGTTATGGCACAGCACAAGTGAAGGATGCCAGAGCCTGGTAATCTGCTACATCCTCCACATCCTGGCACTCGGAACCGGCCTGCATGATTGATAATTGTGCTGTATATAATGCATTCAGAACAGAATTTGTAGGTGTTTCTTTACTATTGCCTAATTTGCATATTTTAGGTAGTGAATTGGGCACCAAAACCACACACAATATGCATGCAACAGCAGGCGCAACAAAGTTTTAAAAGTGTATTTCTGCTAAAAGTAGATTTTGTAAAGTTATACACAAAACTAGCCTGAAAATGTCGACTAGCATGGACTAGAAGCTACAAAACTTGGCTGCTTATAGAAGTACGGTGGGGACAAGCAACATGCCATATGTCAGAGTAGCTTAATTTCGTTAAGCTCCACCTTAAAGTGTCCCTGACTGACGTGAACGAATGAGACCAGGCAGTGCAGTTTCAGCTTTTTGTGTTGCCTGTTTCTCTGGTGGCCTCATTAACTGCATCTCCACCACCTCAGCAGAGATGCAGCTCCAGCCCGGATGGATGCTGACAGTCTATATGACTGTTCTGGTCTCATGCAGATCAAAACCAGTCTCGCTCCCATCAAATCTGCCTCTCCCACCGGCACGTCCAGGGAGCGTCAAACAAAACCACTGCGTTTCAGATAGAAAGTCACTAAAACATCACCATTAGGGCCCATCAGGCTTAGGTTTGTTTACTTGGCGTTGATGCTAGCGTTTTAGTCGTTTAATGAGGCCCCAGTGATGCAGCAACTATTTGCTTGGGGAAACTCACTCAGCACGCTGCTTTAAGTCAACACTGAGTTGCTTCCAGCATTTGCCCCTCAGAAACTTCAACATTTTGCTTAAGTTAGTCTGTGATAGCAGTTTCCAAAGGAAAAAATATTGATTTGATGATAGACATGAATTTTTCTTAAGCCAGCGGAAGAAGAACGCATTAAATAAAGTGGAATGTATGCAGTACTGCAGAACGATAGCCAATGTCTCCTGTTAATGACTCACAAAAAATAAGAATGAACTTACTGTCTCATAGAAGTATGTAGACATCCCTTGAGAAAAACATAGTATATTGACTGTAATTGTTTTGTATACTGTAAATAGTGGGGAAAGATTTCCTGACTAAAAAACTCACACACTTAGCTGTCCAACAGAGAATTTCATGCTTTGAATAGAATTTTTCTGAGCTCATCAGACAGATTGTCTGAATCAAACAGCGAGGCAGCACATATATACAGTATGCACACAATAATATGAGGAATGTAACCTTTTAGAACATTGCTGTGAAAACATAGCGGCTGAACAATCGTCAAAGTATTATAACTGATGTTGACTCATCAAATATGTAAAAGTCATAAAGTCGCCCAGATAGAAAACGACTGATAATATCAGAAAATGCTTTTCAAATGTAGCATTTGCTTTTTCCTGTATTATGTTTTATTTTGAAACAGTTATTTTTCATAACTTGTGTTAAGCCTCCTCAGTTTCAGCTTTGTTAAAGTTACAAGGCCAGAGCATTGAGTATAAGTTGACAAAAATGTGATTATGATTATGTAATTCTTTTACATGAATAGCTTATTCTGAAGGGGAAGGTCATAAATGTGCATTACTGTTCAAACAGCATTCCTGTAGCTCAACTGGTAGGGCATTGTGTTAGCAGCGCAAAGATTGTGGGTCCTATCCCACAGGAATGCAAGTACTGGAAAAAATTGTATACTGTAAATCACTTTAGATAAATGCTAATTATTGACTTTAAATCTACATACTGTTATTTTTATGAGGTCTGAGACAGAGGCTCTATTCCTATTTGCATTTGCAAACAATTTTAATTTGGACTTGTAACATGTATGTGACTCACAGATAATGGCTACTTTTAAGCTTTATGACTCACAAGACAAAACTCATTAGTGCAACAAAAAAATTAAAATATGCATTTGCTACCAGTTACAAGAAAAGGTCCAGCAATTCTTTGAATTTCTTGATTTAAAGGAACACAGATCTTATGACAGGTAAAACACAAGCGCTAAATTATCAGTATACAATCCAAAATTAACATCATAGGCCCCAAAAAGCTATGCCTTGCACAAAAATATCTCCTATTATTTCTATCCTCGAGTTACTGTCTCAGTCTCTAACCTGCAGCAGAATGAAGTCGCCTGTTGAGTGTAGAATGTTCCGCTTTCGGGTAATGACAAAAATAGACAGCAGTCTACAGCATTGTCTACAGCACATCCCCAATGTAACCAATATACAAATCATATAAATAATATTTCTCAATACCACAATCAACCAAAGGGGGCACAAGCATGACTAAAATAATGAGAGAATGTTTATTTTGGGCAAATTGTACCTTTAAGAGATACAGTGTATTGAAGACAGTGATGAGAAAAATGGTGTTTAGTGAGGAAGATGACACAAACAAAGGAAACACAATACAGCACAGAGATCTCTGATACACAAATACAAAAGACCAAAAACTGACAGAGAGAATTCCATTGACTGTCACAATCTTACATTTGAAGACTGTTTTCATGAGTTTATTGAAAGAACCTTGCAATTTTACGTTCACAGAACATTGGCAATAACCAACCCAGGGGTGCACAAACATTTTGTTCGCAACGATGCTTTGTTTCCGCATTCTTTGAATTTTACCACATGCAGCACAACTTTGAGTCAAACACAATGAGGAATTGAGTTGAGAGCTGTGAGTGGCTAAGACCCTCTCAGTCTATCCATTTAATGGCCTTCTTTCATTTTGAAAGAGCTTTTTCTTGCTTTTTCTCTCTCTCTTTCCCAGAGTTCCTCTTCGTAGCTTCAGAGACTGGATATGTACGAAATAAAACATAATACTTTGGCTGTCTTAATGGGGCTCTTGGCCTTCCACCTCAGTCTTTTCACGTCAGGTCGCCCACCCCCTTAATTAGGGCATGTGAAAAGCTCTCAAAGCGCTGTGAAACAAGAAGGCTGTCCACAGGACTTGCCCATCAGCTCAGATAGATCCAAATTCAGCTCTGATACAGCTGATAGGAAGTCATTAGGCCAAGGCTGCACTGAAAGAAACAGTAGAATATGGAGGAATAAAGTCAGACAATGAGCCAGCAGCTCTGGGTAAGGGTGAACCATGGCTAGTGACGCTAATGAAGAAGCCATGCAAGAGGCTTTTTGGAGACAAGGACTGGCAGCCAGAATCGCTGGTCTGTATAGTTCCCTGCAATGATGCCTCAGCAGAACCAGACTTTTAATGAATTCTTTATGATGGGGACCGAACACAACCAATTCCGGCCCCAATTACTTTATAATTCCCCACTCAAAGGAGGAAGAATTTAATTTAATTTAACAGTGTTTGGGCTGTATGGCAGTATATAGATGAAGCAGGAATTGGATATGGATCTAAACTTGCCCTGACAACATAAAATAATGGACAAAGTTATACTCATAGGGGAAGGAAATTGATTGGCTTGGTGGGATATAAAACAGTACAGCCTTCACAATGCCTCGTATCAGATGTCCATTCCTGCAAATCCTATTTGGCAGAAATGCAAATTAAATGAAAGTTAATCACCCTTTCAGAGAGCTTCTTTCCTTGTGCTTTCATGGTGATTGATTGAAAACGTAAGTACAAGGGGCTGCGTTGCTTCAACCTCAGAAACATCATATTTCATCTTGACCATTAGACACAACATGAACTCAGACTGATCCTATTTTACTGTCCTAATGAACGTACCTGATCTTATTGTGCTTGATTCATCAGTGCACTCTGTTCTAAAGCTAAACTTTCATTTTCATAATCTTTCATCAAAATATAATGACCTTTGCGTTCCATTTCGCTGATGTAATCAGGGCCATTCAATCAAACCTTAAAAGATAAAATCAATCCTCATGTTGATCAGGTAACATGTTATGATGATGAGAATTGATCCAACAACATCTTTCTGTCCCCGATGAAAAGGGGGGACTTGCTAAATGTCTTTAACACTCCTGAGATTACAGGTCTGATTCATACTGTATAATTTTGTCCATGGCACTCAATCAGTGGAGGTCCTGTTCATCATACTGTACATGATTGTGTACAAAATAGGCCATAAATGCTACTTTTTAATGTAGTTGATGTTAAACATATAACAGATGTAACTGTCTAGAATAAGTACATGTACAAAAGCAGATGTAGATTTTTTTATAAGAAATTACAGGCATTGTGTTCTTGAGTCGTACCATCGCAACAGGAAATCAATATTTTAAATGTGCAGCCTTAAAGTTTCACTGGGTGTCTTTTGTAACAGTAAGGCTAACTAGCTTCGTTGTTTCTTGAGCCATTGATTTTGAAAAGGTCTATTTGACAGCAATCAGACGACCCACACCAGGACGGCATGATGATTATAGAGTTCAAAAGTTAGGAGCCGGCATTGATGGTGGAACTGAATGTAGAATAATCTCTGCTGAATGCTTAGTCACTGATACAAGGCATAGAAGTGGGTTTGGGTGGAGGAGATGTCTTCTATGCATAAGCATGTGGCTCAGGAGTTTACTGCTAATGCACAGGCAAGCGAAACAGCTTTTCTTAAATCATCTCAATAAATACACTCCAAAAATCCCAGTCATTGCTTGAAAGCTTAGTAAAACCCTCTCAATCTTCTCAGCAACCTTTAATAGTGATGCAATCACCTTTCAGAGTCGCCATTCCATCACGCACCACTGTTTTTCCCAGCACTCTCCAAGATGAAGAGTCTTTGTACACAGCAGAACTAAAGCACACCGAATATTCTAGGGCTTTGCACGTGTGCTTTTGAGGATGGCAAAGCTGTTCACCACAATAAACGTCAGGGAGCTACATGTGCAGCGAATACAAGGCATTAGGATTTATCAGGGCTTAAAATACATCCTCACGACCTCAAGGGTGGCAACCGCTTGCTGCACAGAATTTCAGCAGATAAACGTTTAAAACATAGACAAAATGTTATTTGTTGACATTTACTCACAGAAGGTCCCAGAAGCTTCAAGTCTGACAGGCCGCCAAAAGCGTCAAGTACTGGATATATATGCAGGAAACACAAAACATTTTCCAGAATCCAAGGTTTTTTCGAATTCCATGTTGTTTGATAGTGCTGCTCTACACACCAGGATGGTATTTTTCTCCAGCACACTTTTGACAGCTGATGCTTTCTGTGTTCAGTGGGTTTTAACATCCCTCCCCAGAGGCCGTTTCCATCTGAAATCATTGATACTGATTTCCTGAGGCTGTCATATTGATTTTTAAGATTTATGAGCAGTAGGCACCCTCTTAGAGGACCCTCGCTCCACCTGTAAGCAGTCATTTATTGAACGCTGTCTTTGACAGACCTTGTCCAAACCAACCCATGTTCCTGTATAAATTTTAAATTGAAAATGATCTAGTACATTCCTTTAAAGTCTATGGCCAATTTGCAAACTCCAGCCACTAAAACTCCATTGTTACCTACAAGTTGCCACTTGGAACAGTGGTTCAACTTTTTTGTGAAAAAATAAATGTCAAATACACAACCTTCCATTAAATTGGTGTAAATAAATTTCTGTTCATTTATACACATCAAATGTAACAAATAAATATTATTTGTTAACAAATATTGCAAATTGATTATGTTCAATAAATATTACAATTATTGCACAAATAAATATTATAACTTTACATTAAATTGGTGTAAATGAATTTCTGTTAATTTATACACATAAAATGTAACAAATAAATATTATTTGTTAACAAATATAACAAATAAAATTATATGGTATTCAACAGCATGGCATTTTCTATCAACAGACATGAAATTTAAAATAACCTTAACATTTCTATAAGACATTTCTGTGTCTGAATAAACAGACTTCCCTGCTAACTTGTATGTGCAACGCTATGCATCAAATAAGATACTCTGTATTCATGAAACAGCAGGCAAACAGTACCCAGGTGACCTATTGTGTCCTTTGAGGCTCTATCGTGTGTAACCATTGAACACTTTGCTATGCCATAAGGCTACAAGAGCTGAGGAGCATTCAGATTCAAGAAGTAGAGGTAAAATACTGGGATCTTTGAATTTGTGCTGTGTATCAAGTTGCTCCTTATGGTAAAATTGGTTATTGGTTAAGATTACTGAAGATAAAAATGGGGGTAAACAGGGAACATTAAATAAATGGTATTGTATTGTTATAGTGACTTGCAATAAAAAATTCAATTGTTATTGTTAGCTAGCTAGTCAAGCAATCGTCAATCAGCAGTGGTCAGCTATCCCTGCAGCACCCTGGAGCAATCAGGGTTTAGGTGCCTTTCTCAAGGGCACTTCAGTTGCTTCCTGCTGGCGCCAGAATCGAACCAGCAACCTACTGATTGCATGTCCGACTCCTTAACCAGTAGACCACAACTGCCATAATCATATGAACATAATCAATATGTCATGAATATGGAAACGATGAATCAGCCATCATGTACAAGACAAATGCTAGCATTGTGGTTTTTATATTTATACTACATGCAAAAAGAACATACAGACAAATACATCACAAAGGAGAATTTGGAGACCTAGTTTTTACTACCACCTAGTCTCTAAAAATACAGATGATTAGAAATTATGACTGAAAGTATAAAATTATTCAGCAGGGTAAAGGTTTTCCAAACTCCTCCAAAAAAGAATCAAACGTGTAAACACAACAGGAGAAAAACGAGTCTATGAGTTCAGTAAAGTACAAAAGCCATGTCTGTTGAGCCCTTTTGAGTGTAATTGCTCCAGTATTAGTTACAGAGGTTTTCTGCCTCACTTGACAATGTGTTGTGTATCTGTGGAGGAAATGGCTTCAGCATAGAGCTTTAACAGGGAGCTGTGGTCGTATAAAGAGGGGCCAGCATGAAACCTGCCACCATTCTGCAAATGACAGCTTTAGTTTAGCCAGTGGAGATGACTGGCTGGATACTGCTGCCCTCTTTGCTGCCGAAGCTGATGCATGCTGTGAGAACTACAAGAGCCTGTCGTCTGCAGGAGAACCAGGGCACAGGAGGAATTAACTGGATTATCATTGATCCAGAAACCATGACGGTCATAGAGCAGCACTAAAGGTTACTGGCCCTTTATTTTCAAGATACAACAATGTTACCGTGCTAGACCTGAACACTTCCTTTAACTAATTAAATCAATGTGTCATTCTGCTTTAGAATATACAACAAATGCCATAAAATTTCACAATGCTTGCCCCCGATATTGATGCTGTAGGAAGAAGAATGTTTGTCTTTAAATCAGATCGACAGCTAAACTTATTGCTTGAACAAATGAAATACTTCCAGAGTGTCTTTTGGCACTATTTTATTGATGTTTTACAACATTCAGAGTCTTTGCACCCTGATAGAGTTAAAGAGTCGGGGTCACAAGCTCCTGTGTTCAGTATTAATCATAAAGATGTTGTTTGGAGAAAGCCCTGATAACTTCCAAAATTAATCTTTGTAGTTAAAATGCCAGGTTGTCAAGGCAGACCCTGTACTCCTGACAGGCAGATTTGTCACTGCACTGGGTGGCCCAGTCAGTGACACAGTGATGAATTGTGGGATAGAAGGCCAAAATGTCGAGATGCGTGAATAGGACTCAAACTTCCTGCTTTCTCCATCCTTTATCAAATCTCGACTTTATTATTATGCCTCCATGTGTCATGGACTTTTCATCTTTGATCCACAGGTGAGACGAGTGACATTTCTTCGCCTGTGCTTGCAAACTTTTGAGACATCTGACAAACCCTTTCGTTTTGTGATGTTGGGCCACACAGAATAGCATGCAAACATCATCGTTTTGATGTCCATTATAGTGAAAATGTCACAAGTCAGTATAAATGAAAACACAAGATAAGCGTCACCAGCACGAGAAGATTGTTATCAGGCCTAGCCACAGCTAGTGTATGCCACAGCTCTGAAAAGCAGTTGCAGTTTTAGTTGTGACAGTAAAACTGTGACATCTGCAGTGGCTTTGTGACACAGTTGATTGAAGTTTTCTGAATTCAGGGAAAATGTTTTTCTTTTTAGGATAATTAGTTCTCGCTTTCCAGCAGAGCGGCATGTCACGCAATCAGCGTTGCGCGGCTGGACCGCGGTGGTTATGAATGAGGAGAGAGTGCCCTGCTGGGTGAGGAGGTGTCAACACCATCCACTTCATCTCAACGAAACCAAACATTGATCTAACAGTAAGATACCACAGGCGTTTTTCTTTGAAAGCCAGTGTTGTGGATTTTACACTTGACTGTGTTTTATTTGAGCTTGCAACTAAAGGTGTTCACCTGGAGAACTTTAGAATGTAGAACATCAAATATACATAGTACATACACACACACACACACACACACGCATACATATATATATATAACGTATCAAATGATATATAAAATTATATATATATATATGTATCATTTTAGCTGGTGGTCTTTTTCATGGTAAAATTGTTTAGGCAAAGACCCCACCAGTGAAGTTATGTTATACTTAGGGCACCCTTTCACACCAATATAGACCCTCAATGGCTCCTCTGTGTTTGGCAGAGATCAGCTCCTATGCTGAGTAAATAGGGTGACACGCCCACATTAGAAGAGCACACTTTCTACGAATAATAACGATCACGTATCAATGGCTCTTTGTGCTGAGATCCTCTGATGTAATGAGTGGCGGTGGGGTTTTTCGGGGAAACACAAGGAGAGGGTACAGTAATGAATTTCTCTCACAGGAGCAATGTGAGGATGCAGGAGAGAAGGTAAAAATAAGAGCTGTCGCTGCTGCTGATCTAATGGATCTGAAAACAAATAAACAAGTCTGAAGTGAGAGGCAAAATAAAATGAGTAAATTCCATGTTGATGAAGCCACTGGTGGGAGGGACTATCATGCAGCTTTTATAAGAGTGTTTAATAGCGCTCCCAAACCTTCAAGTCGTCATGCGCATGTAGGTTCCCTCTGTGCTGGTTTGCAGCATAAGCTGCATGCACTTGAAGAACACAGTCAATGGAGGTGAACAGACCTGCTCTTGGATGTGAGCCATGAGTCTTGAATTGAATTTAAAATAAACCAATGAGAATGAGGTTAACATGCAAACGAAAAGCTTATTTTATTTTTTCTATAAAACACTGTAAAAGTACTTATTTTATACTTAGTAAACAAACATAGCCAAAAAGAAATAGAAAACTAACCTAAATTAAACCAAGAGGGATTTGTTTCAAAGACAGACATCAAAATCAGAACATTATTTTCTTAAAAAGGGTAGATTTGTTTTAGATTTTAGATTCAGAAAGAAGATTTTTGAAGGTATTGTGAAACTTTTTAGTTACTGTCAAACTGTAGCGTCCATATATGATAAACTGCTATCACTTGTGGTTGCTCTGCTTGGATCTATGTCAACTTTATTAGCATGACACTTTATACATTCATAAAGTGTCACACAGAGGAAGTAAGAAACTAATACATTACTTTGGGTTCAGTCAATTGGTTGCAACACTTGTTGTTGCCACCTGATGTTCTATATTGCTATAAAGTCCATTACATGGGATATAAATGTTTTTCTATATTTTCTATATAAATAATTTTTTTTACATTTATTTACTATAAATGTGTTTCTTTTTGTGGCCAATTTTTATGGAGGTGATTCCTTTGTTTTTTTGGTAACTGATTAAAGACAATATCTAACAACAGATGATTTGTATCTTCCCTGGTGATTTGAGAAAGATTCTGTTTTATGTTCTCTGAAGTTGTTTGTCAGCCCACCAGTGCGTTTTAACTTTTGAACAACATGTGTTAATGCAAGCTTCCCCTAATATGCTGTGGTACCAGCAATGAACAACTGTTGTTGTTCTGTCTCTTCTAAAAGTTATAATGTGATGCTCAGATGTCTTTTGTTTAAAAGCTTCTTTATTCCCAGCAGACTCTACACTACAAGTTGAAGCATTTGTGCGCTCGTGAAGGGGACAGAGATGGTTCCTTTTCTATGCATGAAAAGTAAGTTCTGTCAGTCCTTCTTTGGGTTTCTAAGGGAGGGTTAAAAACCTTTTTCATGCGCCACTGCTCTCCTAAAACCGACATTGCACTTACTTTCTGTGTCTTCTGGTGCTGTCTGGGACCTGTCACTACACCCACGGGTGGTCTGAGAATGGAAGACACAAATGATAACAGATGCCAAGTGGTCCCATCTCTGTCAAGTGTCGGCCATCTTCTGATAAATGCGTGTGGGCATAGCTGTTATTTTGCCATTTGCAACTCTTTTAAGTCTGTAATATTCCACACAGTGTAAGTCATTTTTATTAAACTGCTGTAGTTTAAAATAAGGTAAGGATGTCACTGCAACCCCACCCCTGTAGCCCCGCCCCCATGTGACTTAATTTTAAACTGCTGCCAACATCTGCAACATTTCAACCTGTCAGTCACAGTGAATGTGAGATGCCCTTCCATAGCTGTCCTCTAGAGCTCAGTTCTATCTCAGTGATTCTCCGACCTGTAGGACTTCACTGCTGGATGCGATTGTGATTAATGACATGGTCATGGCACAATCAGCCAAGAACCATGTTTGACCTCTATCACAGTACAAAAAGTTCCAACAAAAGCTCCAACATGGGAAAATCAGATTCTAATGTTGTAACTACGGATGCGGTGACCTTTCTGTCTTGTTTCAGCAGTGCAGTAATATCACTTCTTTAGATATACAGAGATTATTCACAATGTTCATGTAAATTTCCACAGGAGATACTTTTGTAATAGCCGTGCATTCATCACATAATTGTCAAATTTTGGAAACCCATTGGTTTTCCAATCTGTTTCTGTATAATTGCTGGAAATCACCTTGCAATCACTTTTCAACACTTTGAAATCAGCACAAATTTAGCCAAAGTTGTTGTGTAAGTACAAAACTTTCTCCTTATCACGACTTGCAATGATAAATGTTTAATAATGATTACAAACAACATGTCATTTGATGTCTGCATAGTTATGTTTGATTCTCAGGAAATGCATGTACTGATAAAATATAAGGCCTGAATGATTTGACCTCATTAATGTTAAACTAGGGCAGAATAATCAGTATCAGTTATTGTGGTGAACACCCAAAGTAAAACCTACAACATCACAACAGTAAAAAAGTATGACACAATCTTTTTGACAAACTCAAAAGCTTAACAAAATATTAATGTGTTTCACACAGTAAAGGGGAACAGAACATAGCAGCTGCAGAAACTATGTAAACTATTAATGAAACAAGCACCAGGGCAATTCACACGGTGCAGCAAAAGTCGTGCCTTGAACATGCCAAGATAAACCACCTGCTGTTTTTACACCTATCCATAGACATACTGAAACAAAACAGATGACAACTGGGAAATAACAGTTCTGGATCATTACAGGAGAACTGAGGTGCATGATTATTTTGACTTAAACATCAGCCAGTTCAAGAGTGAATTTCTCATCTTCAGGTTCTCAGAACCTCACAGTCCTGCACAAATCTGATGAAGACAAATTATACCAAACTTAATACATCGTTCTTTCCCCCAACAATCCCAAGTTTTGCTGCTTATGTATGACACGTAGCAAAATTGATGGATGGGACTTTCTCATGCAAAGTATCTAGACAATAATATTAGGGCTTCGTCTTTGCCAAGATCCTATTTAAAAGTTTTTTTCTTTTTGGAAATTTCCAAAACTTAAAGTAAAGAAAGAAACTATCAAACTTTTAAGGCTTCTTTTCCTGCAAAACAATGCTTACCTAAATCTTACTGTTTTAAGGTCTGTTTGCAGCTGGATTACATTCTAAAATGATTATAATCTCTTCTGAAACATGCCACACAAACTAATGTGATCGAGATAGAGACTTTTTGAATCCAATCTTCCGATATAATTGGGATTCTTCAGAAGGTTAATTCTACAGCCAGAAACAATCATGTTTTCCACATCTTTTTCTTTACATTAGTAAAATACCAGATATTACCAGATAATTAATGCATGCTCTCCTTCAAATACTTAGGAAAAATATATATACTTTACTTCATCCTTATTTTGTTTTCATATTTGTAACTTTCAACAAATGGTCCTTTAGGACTGAGGAGAAAGTATTAAGTTAATAATCATAGATTAAAAATCAGTAAATAAAAAAGTTAAAACAATTAAGGGCAGTTGGGGTGTACTGGTTAGTGAGTCAGGCTTGTAACCAGTAGGTTGAACCAGTAAGTTGCTGGTTCAATTCCTGTGTTGGCAACTGAGCAGCAACTCAAGTGCCCTTGAGCAAGACACCTAACCTCCCATTTGCTTCCCTGGTGCTGCAGTGATAGCTGCTCACTGGTCTGGGTGTGTTCACGTCTTACCAGTGATGGGTTACATGCAGAGGTCACATTTTAGGTATGGTTATCATATCTTACAAATATGTCACTTTCAATATGACATCTTAACAATATGAGCAATGAACTCAACAAATGACAGTCAATTACTGTAATATTAGCTTGACAGTACTCAATGTGTCTGCCTAATAAAACATGTCCTCTTTTAAATATTGTACCTAGCTTTATTTATTGACATAATTGACATAACATCTTGCTACCAGTCTGTCACAGTGCCATTTGATTTAACACATCTTCACAACGACATCAAAAATGAACTGTAGGCAACATTAGAAAGTTATAGAAATATAGAAACTTTTTAATTTATTTATTTGTTAAGCTTGAAAGTAAAGCTACATTTCATTACATTTTTTACACTTTGCCTATTTCACATTATACAGCTATTAGTAATCCAAGTGTAAACTAAAGTGCAAACACTGGCAATTAAACTCATTTATTCACATTTACAGAAACAACAAAAATCATATTCCCTTTTCCAGTGTAAAACAACCACTAAACTTTACCAAAAAATACCACTTATTATGTCTATTTTAGTCTATTGTGAGAAAGAAAACTTTTTATCTGCTCTTTGCACTGCTTTCATTTGTCAAGGGTGAGGCAGTTTCCAGATTAATCAAGTCTAATGCATATGTGCATTAACAGGCCTGGCACCCTCTCAGAGAGCATACAGTTTATAAGTGCCCAGAATAATCAGCCCCTGACCGCCTTGTGGACATTTTGTGAAAATTGGCTTCAAATATTTTCTCCGCTCACTGGTTCTCTAAACTTCTGTGTTTGAAAGACATTTTAAGAGGTTCAGTTTTAAAAGCCCGTCTCAGTAATGTCCTTATGATCTCAAAAGAAAGCCAGACTCTGCAGGCTAAATCAATCTGGTTAAATTCAACTGAATTGCCTGAAAGTTAGTGGCACTCGCTTCATCATCACATAATCAGAAGTATTGAATAAAAGCAGCTCTGAGTGACTTTTCTAATAATATATCATTAAGCTTCCATTATCAATAATTGCTCCTTTACTTAATTAGGTGTTTTCAACATCAATCAGGCAATGTTAGGTTTAAATTTAAAAAAAAGTGGCCATCAAACCAGCAGCCTCTGGGATAAAGGATTATTGAGGAAATAAAGAGGTGAACTTTTGTTACTGCCCTGACTTTGTACCTTGGAAAATGCTGTGTGCTCACTTTCCAGTGCCTAATCCTGTTAGGAAGCAGAACCGTGCCTCATTATAACAATATTATCAGCCATTCTGCCATATTCAAAACCTTTGTGCCTTTATAGAACTCAATTTCTGCTCTTTTTTGTTACCAAATGCTTCTGGAAATTAGAGCAGCAACCACTTCGAAAGCTTGTGACTTGCTGTGGGTGATTTCTGAAGTGGAACTTTTTGGGCAAAACCCAGTGCTGGCGATGACTGTGAACTCTCTTTTTGCTAATGAAGACACATAGCTGTCACCCAGGTACAATAACTGTGTGCCATTGGTTTTTAGTGATCTAGTGTTAACTAAACCAATGGTTCTTAACTTGTTTGGTTACTGACCCATATTTAACCATGACCACTTAACACAATACCAAAAATGTTTGTAAACAGCTATTGTTTAACAACAACGTCTTTAACTCATTTTACACAATATCATAATTTTTACATTGGCATGAACTGCATAGCATTTATAAAAGAAAACTTTCATGTTAATTTCAGTTTCTAAAGCCTCAATGGTTTGACAACCAAAATACTCTACACAATACATTGTGGTCGGCACATGCCATTTCTATCCTCATAGATACTGGATTTTTAATGGTTTCAAGGATGAGGGTATGTCACACAACCTCTTCACACTAGCATCTGCCAAATTTGGCACGATTCTACCAAGTGACATCAATAACATCAACACAATAAAAATAAGGCAAATATTTTCTCCCCTATTGTAACTCCAAACCATTACACGGTTAGCAGCAATGTATTTTCACAGCTATCCACGACCCTATAACAATTGACCTGTTACACATTGTTGGGTCACAACCTAGAACTAGCTGAGAAACAAACAAACGGCCAGTAAAAGCAATTCAGAGTAGAAAGCTGTTTGTGAGGTAACCACTCATCTAAATAGACTGTAGGGGCAGGAGTTTTAAAACCAGGCAGCTGTTATCAGCCTAACACTTGGCAAGCTCCATCCACATCAGAAAATAAACACACAAGCTAGAGGGGATATTGATCCCAATCAAATAAATTGCCATGGGCCAGGTTCCGTGTTGACGACCCAGTGATGCTGGATTGTCACCAAGGAAGATTCAGGTTGGACATTGGGGTTCTAACTAGGCCAGAGAACAATCTCGCACCGTTGGATCTATTAAACCAATTTGACATTCTTTATAGAGCAGCCCATTCCTGTTCGCTTTTATAGAGGCTTTTATTTCAGCTGAGAGAAGGGCTTAGCATACTTATAAATGGCGGAAAGTATAAATGTGAAGATAATGGCTCCTGCCTGGCTGTCAGAGAATAAACAAGCAAGACTTATGTGTTTGGGGTGACTGCAAATCACAGATCAGAGGCACAGCCTCTAAATGAAGTAGTAAGACTCCAGAGTGCAGAATGAGGAGAGAAGTGCAGTGACAGGTGTGCTTTAAGCTTGGCACACATTCAAAGACCAACACAGTCTGTCTGGAGCTCATGAGAACATCACAGTGACAGAAATAGCTGCCATCATTTCTAGTGCATGGATATAACAGTAAATGTTTCTAATTTTTATTATTTTTTAGTAATTTTTTTGTTGTTAATAACATGTTATTAATAACATTTTTTTTTCGATTTTCAATTTTTTTATTAAGAATATTTATTCAAAATGTTTGTGATTCAATATGTAAAGTGATATGTAAACTGTAAAATATGTAAAGTGATGTATACTAATTTTACAATGGATAAAGGGTGTCGGTAATTACTCTGTGCAGCCTTAAGTGTCTTATAATTTTATAAAACAGAAGCAATGGGGAAAAACACATTCCTCCTTGTTGGCATGATTTGTAAACCTACAGTGATTTGCAATACCTGCAGTCTCTCTGTATAGATAACAAATAATAGATCTGCTTGTTTTTAGCCCAACAAGTGTTGGTGTTGATTGTTTTCCTGGCACAGCTGCTTGCGAGCCTCTCGTTCTCTCCTAATGAGATGCAGAAGCAAACCCCTAGTGTATCTGCCCGACGTTCAGCTCAGCATTCAAAGTCTGATACGTGCACTACACCCTCATTCTGCATGGCCACACAAGCGCTCCAACCATCCCGCCATCTGCCCTGCATGCCAATGGAGTCACTTTGCCTTGTCTGGCCAATCACAAACTGTCTGCAGCATGCACATATACACTACTGGCTACAGCAGTTACACACACAAGTATATACACAACTATTAACAATAGCCTAAAATCTAGAATACAGCCATGCAATCTTCCATACAAAAATTAGCAGGTCTCCAAGAGTAGCAAGTAGTATGATCCAGCATGGCTGCATTCCAGTGTTGTCCATAAAGAAATGTCTTACTGAGTCTGGAGAAGAAGATCTTGAGTGGCCTGCACAAAGTCCTAAGCCCCACTGAACACCTTGAGGCTGAATTGGAATGTCAAACCTCATCAGAACGTGACTTTACTTTTGCTCTTGCCTGAATCCCTGCAGCCATGGAGCATGACATCTGGTGGAAACCCTTTCCAGAAGATTGGAAGCTGTTGTGAAAGCAACTTCTAAAAAGCAACATTCAATGCCTGTGGTTTGGAAATTAAATGTTCACCAAGTACTTACGAGTGTGACATTTGCTGTTGCTCATGTACCATATTTGATTTATTTTATCTTCATATTAGAAGTTCAGAAACACCAGATGTGTTTTCGCTGCTGAAAAACAGCATAAAACAGCCTCAGGTGGTTAATTTAAGACAAGCTCCCAGTCTGGCCAAGTTGGTGCTGACCAGCTAAAAAAGTGCCCAAAACCCCTGTAAAACTAGCGAACAGATCAACGCTGACCAGGCTTGGAGAAAAGCCAAGACTACAAAACCATCTTAGGTTGGTTTAAAGTGTTTCTTTTTATCAGCACAGACTTTAGGGTGAGATCAAGTGTAATCTTGGGAAATGTTGAAAAGATAATTACTTGCGCTACAGGGGTTTGCCTTGGGACCACCTCAAGCATGAGGCAGCTGTCCACTTTGGCTTCTTCCCTTCCCTTATTTTTTGATGAGAACATGTTGCTACAGTTCTACAGTTTTGCCTTGTCAGAATATACTCCATCTTTATCTGTCAATTATAGTGAAGTCTCAAATCTTTCCCAGAGTTACTTGAGGGACAGCCATATGGTTGGCTATGGCAGAGGGTTTCAAAATCTTAAGACTGGTGATTGCTGCTTGTCAAATTATATGACATGACCCGGGTGGCACCTTGGCTAAAAGCCAAGACAGACTACTGTATGTAACAGAATGTACTATAAGCATCTTATCTGATCTGAGACTTAAGGTTTTGAATCACAATGCTGAGCACAACCCATAATTTATTATTATTGTTTAGTGTTTTTTTGTTCTATAATTTATTGTTGTTTTGCTGCTGTGTTTGTCATGCACTCATATGCCAAGGCAAATTCACCGTATATGTATACATAAAATACTTGGCAAAATTAATCTGATTCTGAAGAGACTCATTAATGGTGCCACACCCAAGTAGGCCCTTGTTCTAATGTTAGGAATGTTAGAACTTTAATCACATCCATGTTATGTGATGTGTGTTATGTTATGGATGTATTTTTAGAGTAAAACTGAGGTAAATTCAAAAGTTCAATCGTTATATGAGCGTTGGACTAATATGTTTAATTGTATGCCATACAGACAAGTTTGGTGGGGTTTACAATGCATATGCTTACTGCTTTATAGTTATGATTCATGTTGATGTTGATTCTTTAAGCCTATCTTAAGACTTCCTCTCATTCCTTTTAGATCCAACAGCTGTCACTTTCGGAGCCTTATCAAATAAACACAGAGAAACACAAGCCAAGTTTTACAACTTATTTTGCACTTTTAAAAGTTTGAGAGCTGTAATTCAGAATCCATATGCCATGTTTTGTTAGTTCACTGAATTTCATCTTAATGATCTGGTGAAATTAGAAACGTCTGTCCATGAAAATAGTTTAGCTGCTGTTGTTACTTAAACTTATTCATTGATATTCATTGTTTTCTGGGTTTATAAAGCCAGAAGTGTAAACAGTGACAAAATGTCAGTTTCAATGCTCTGAGGACAAAAGTTAAGATGAGGTGTGACTCACAAAGTAATCTGCTATAATTATTTTTATTCTGAGACTGTTTTTGTCTTCTTAATAATAGTGAGTTTACTCTCTAGAGATAATGAAGGCAAACAATGTTTTCAAATCAAATATGCGTCATTTCAACTCATGACAATTAATTTTACTCCAGAGAATGTAAGAGTACATTTAATTTAAATGGCAGCTCAGTTTAAGAATCTATTTACAGGTGAACATCTGTCTTTATTTAATAACAGTTTTCACTTAAAGACCATCCATTAGGAATTGTTTATTGTTTCAGGCATGTGCATTTGTGCACTGAAAACCTACTAGAAACAAATAGCATAACAAAAAGAACCAGAGAGAAATTTCTAAGCCACAAAATATTATATGGACAATGAGGTGCTGAGTTCAGATGAAAGAGCTCTTTATTCACAGATACATACAGTATGAGTACGAGACTCACACATGGAATGTTTGAAGAAACATCATTTCAAGCTTGAGTGGCCGCTACACTGTCCTGTGTCCTGCCAAAACGAAACAACGGTTTTCCAAATCTCCTGACCATTCGCCATCTCTGATTAATTCCTATAAGCACTGGCCTGTAAATGTTGTCTTCTGGTAAGTCTGTTCATAATATCAGCTGTTCTCTGTGGCTGCTGGACAGAGCAACACAGTGTGACACTGTAAATCAGCAGGTTCACAGCTGCTTTTTACGCCTCAGATTTTACAGCAGCAACCCAATGACCCGAAACGGCATCAAAATTATTTCTCATAGCAAAAGTAAACAAAAAGGTCTATAAAAACAATTTACCTTGTGACATTTTGTTCATTGCTTTTGAGGATGACACGCAACCCGTTTACTTTCAAATCTGCCTTATTTGTCACACTACTACTAAACAAAATATGAAATTGTTCCAAAGTAGTATGAAGTTTGATTGGACGTTAAGTATTTGATTTAAACCATAAAAGATGGGAAGCATTTTTAAAAACTGAAACCCATGTTGATGATTTGCTTAACTGAATTAACTGGATTAGAAGCATTTTATTATTTGCTGTCAAATAATACTAGCAGAGGACTCAGATTTACCCAAAGTGTATTCAATAACATCATGCAACAAAATTAATGTTTTATCTGGATAAATAGCTACTTGTATTTGAGTTTTGATATGGTATGGTATTGTTAGCAACTTAATAATTGACAAATAATCAAAATAAAAATACCATTAAAGGGTCCAAAAAAGTAAAAATTAGGGTGTTTGCAGCATATCTTATTATTCCTTACCTCATTTTGTTTTGTTTGTATCATGTAACACACTGTACGTATTAACTTCCTCTAAATTCAATGCTTTAACACACTTGGTTGCTTTTCTAACTGTACTTAAGCATTGTGTTAAGGACAAATGTGTTTAACCAGTCATAGCTCACAACTCATGTCTAATTATTGCCCAGATGGTTACTACCATGCCCAGTGCTGCAAAGTAATTACAACCACAGAGAACAAGAAAAAAACACTCACTCTCCTCCATGTTGGCCTTGGACGACCTAGTAGCTGTCCACCCAGCACAGAGGGATCATGAGATAGTAATAGCACACCTGTTCTTCTACCCAACCCTTCCCTGGAAGACCTCAGGCCTTGTCGGCCAGCCATGTTATAAAAAGACACTGGTCTGGTACTATCTCCACCAAGGACCTTCATTAAAACTCCAAAGTTGTTTGAAAGTCAACAAGTTTGGGGGCTCAAAATGGTGGCTGGAGCCACAAAATAGACTCTGATTGGATGACCACAAGGATGGGGAGGATCGAGCATCCAGGGTGGGAGTTTACATGCCCCTTAGGCCAGGCCTCTATCAAACACAGAGTTGTGGAGATAAAGGCGTTTTGCAACTCAAAGGGAGTTGAATTAATACAAGGCCAAGGGCAGGAGCCCCAGTGGGCGATGGCATTTGAATAATATGGACTCACATCAACAAGCCTCAGTGTGCTGTGGGCCCACTGGTTGTTCTGTCAAAGGCTTTGTTGTGTGTAAGTGTCCGGGGTCATAGAGGACTCTGGGTAATTTCACAGATTCAGAGCACAAGAGTATGGAGAGTTTAAAGGTGACAGAGACGGTGTGTGGCTATTTTCTGTCCCTGCAAAAAATTACATTTATTATGAAAAGAGAAAGAAAACTGACAATAACACAGTGCAATGTCCAATGTATACTGTGACAAATATTACATGTAAATATAATTACAATAGTAAACACCAATGAAAGTGTGGGTAATTCTCCAAAATATTACAGAGAGCATTACAGAGAGATTATCATGGTGTCATGTTTGCATATATGATTAGCATAATATCCCACCAGTTCGCTTCACTAACATTTAATTAAATCATTTCCAGACTTTCAGCATGTTCCAGATTTTCCCTTCACATACCGACATCATATGAAGAACCCAGACATCACGGCACCTCACAACAGTAACAGTGTGTTTTCTGAGGACGCCATCTGCAATAACACGAGTGATATCAAGCAGAAAATTAGCCGTCCCCATCTGGCTCAAAGTCAATAGCTTTGTCTGCATTTTCTCTACAGGGGAACCTGCTGTTCAAATACTGTACAGTGGCGAAGGCCACTTCCAGGTATATCATAGTTTAACTTCTCATAGGCTTTGCACAATAATATATATCATCCTTATATTTACATAGCATTTGCTGGCACAGTGGAACAATCTTCTCGCTTTGTTTACCCCTTGTATTGCTGACAGCAAGACTCTTAAGACCTATTGGGTAAAAAGAAAATAAAAAACATTAAGTGCTATGCAAACATCAGGTTGGGCAACAAAGTGCTGTATAAAACTCAGCTTTGGAGAAATGATAATGGTGCAGATTACCCACCAAATGTCATACAAGAAGGCGGGGTTAGAATGCTGTGAAGTGGGATCCACTGGCAGCTTGGCAAACAGAGGTGCACTTCTCGCCTCGTTTGATAAATTCGCATTTGCCAAATTGGATTTAGATAGGATGTTCTCTATCTAAGGTTCTACAGATGCTCATTTGCATTTAAGTTTAGCATAGAAGCAACACCATGAAGGGATGAGAGATTTCCCTTGCAATAATGTAAAACCGGCCTTTCACACCTGCAGTCGGTCACATTTTCATACATTTAAAGCCAGTAAATGTCTCTTCCCTAAACCAAAAATATTGCCCTGAGGAAACGGATACGGCAGAGAGACATACTGTTGATGTCAGTTAACCTTTTGAAACATCTGTCGCTTACAGGAAAATGTAGCTAGCTATGGAATGCAAGATATGTGAGGAAGTTCATTAGCAGTATGATATTTTTTAAACATGTGCTTTACTTATTATCCATGGTTATTTAACTGGACAATTACAACAACTTACTCCAGCAAGGAAGTAAATGCATAAATGCATATTTTGTATTATATTATATTGTATTATTTCTTTAATTTATTTTCTTTGTCTTGTATCTGTAATGTGTCCTTTTAATTATTAAATGAGATAATGCTCATTTGGGGTTTTAAACAATTGATTCATAACCACTAGGTGAATTATCTACTGATGATAAACTTGGTTAACATTATTACACCTTACATTTTCTTTCTGATAACTATTTTTAAAGGACCAAGAGCACTGGTGTTTAATCTAAGAATACTTTGTTGATTATTTGCTATATTGGGTAACTATAAAAGCTTTGCCTAATAGGTGTATGAGAGAAACAAAGAAGCATAGAGTTTTTATGGCAATTATTATGAGGAAGAGGGAGACAGCAAAAATGAGAGAGAGTGAGATTTAAAGAAAAACATAGAAAGTAGCAATTTAACTGGACTGCAGTGAGCAAATACATAATGTAAATGATTAAAGAGTTTCTCTTCATATTATTCCCACAAACTTCATAAAAACGAAGTTTGTTATTCTTTCCTATTTTCCTTACACTACAGAACCAGTGACTTTCATTGTATCTCACATATGGCAGTGTTTTAGCTGAAGATGTGTTTTCACACATCATGTCAGTCTCTTTCAGATTACTGTGGCATTGATGTTTAACGGAAGAGACTTGGCTTTAAAAGGAAGGAAAGCAAGAGTATCCTTGAGATTGTCTTGACAGCACAACCACACTTTAAACCTGGTGTAAAATAACTCAAATATATGTTCAAAGACAAACATTCATCAAAAGAATGAAAGAGATTGAAAGGATGAGATTAAATGTCTTCTTGTGTATTTCTCTTTAGATAGTCATAAAAGTAATGGAAGTCATTTTAACAATCACTGTTTCTGGATAAAAGAACGAATTGAGATTCTGTTAGGAGACGGTAAAATTTGTTGGCAAAAGAAAATCAACTGCGGCAAATGATCAAATTTTATTCAGGTCGAAGTTATAGGATCTTCCTCACCAGAAGTGCACTACATCACAATATGAGGAAATGGAAGTGGAAGTGACATACAAGGTTCATTGTGTGACAGCAGGAATCAATCTTCTGTATGCGAAAGACTTCGCAAACCAACTAAATTTTCTGGACTGCACTTTGAGGCCTAGATGGAAGATGCTTTATGACAAACGCTTGCAGGAAGATGTGAAATAATATACAGATTTACTCAATAAAAAAAAAATCATGTCAGTCAGTGTATGATTGCTACTTGGAGATCTTTAGGAAAATGATGAAAATTCCAGTCTGCAGGCGTACTGCACAAGAAATGTTGTCATCTACAGTGGAGATATCTTCAAGGTCTGCTGCGTCTGGTCTGCGTGGCGGTGCTGGATATGGGAGGATGGACTGTGGACTCAAGTTGATGCACATGACTGTCTGCCAAAACAGCCACACCTCATTTGCATCAGGTCAACCCACCAAGTCTATCTGACAAAGGTGTGCAGTGACCCAAAAGGAATTTAATTGGTGTTAAAACATTCCATCTGTCTTATTAATCATGAAAGTCTTGCCACCCCACCTTCATATTTGTTCCAATATGAATGACCTTTAATTGAGTAATTGTAGGCAGTTTGAGTGATGCAACTGTCTAAAGCAGTAGGTATAATTTAATCCAATTAGCATTTAAATATGTACAAATGAAGTGTCACCCAGGCCTCGCAACTGACGTCTTCGCTGTTTGAACACAAATAATGCATTACACCAAGAGATAAACAAACAATAATTTTAGACTTTGAATAATTTTTCAAAGTATTCACAACAGCGGTTGGTCTTCACAACCAAAAACCGCTAATTGCCAGGACTGTCATTTTGTTTTGTACTTGATCTATCAAAGTACATTAGTTTTCAACCCCTGTTTAAACAACAAAAATTATCATCTTAAAATAAATTGCTGGGATGAAACGATTATGTTCCCCTGGGTTTCTGGTGTTCCCAGCACCCAAGAACATTTTATCTGAAAGAAAGCTTGAATAAAATGGGAGGCACCCCAACTGTACACTGTTACAGGAGTTTAAATGAGGCTTCTTATCACGTAGCTGTTTATTCAGTCTTCCTAGAGCCCAGCGGGCCCTGATAATTTTTTTGCCTCACAGAAAAGATGTTATTTAGGGGGCCATATGAGAAATGCTGTCCTCAGGACCACCTTATCAGGTGATGGGGGTTACAACGGCATAATCACAATCACAAAAGCTGTTAACCTCGTTCGTGCTCACTGAACTTCCTTTGCGAGAGGGGAAGACACAGGCAGGTTTCGTTTAATTATAAATTGCAATCACAAAATTACTGTATTTACATGGTGCAGATTACTGTAATAATTGACTAATGGTCTCTATTCATGAATGATTAGAGCAGTACAGGCATAACACAACTATTGGAGACAAACATTCCAGCAATATTTTGTGTGTACACTGTACATTAAGAATCTCAATGTGAATCAGTTCACATACCTTGAACATACATTGAACTTGCCAAATACAAATGCATACATTGGCTCTCAAATAAGATCATATAAGGGAATGACATCAGACTGTATTGTACTGAAACTGTCATGATGACATGGGTCATACATTTCAAATGAATGAATGTTGCTTAATTCACCATTATGCAGTAGCCCACCAGAAACTCTTTCAGGCTATTTGCTGCATAGTAGCTTAAAAAATACTCGCTTTAGCTATACTGGTAGCAAACACTTTAAGTAAAACATTCCACAAAAGGTTTATAATATACTGTATATTAAATGGGATATTCTGTTGAACATTACAATAAAATTATTTGACTTGGAATGTGAAATTAGTTACATCCCTAATTAATGTGAGATGATTTAAGAAGTCTAAATAAAATCTAAAACTGTAGTCTGTCATGAAAAAAAGATGCAGCATAATTTGAATTAGCATCATTTGTTTGACATTTTATCTAATGCAATTCAACTAATACGTTTTAAATGTGAGATTTTAAACCCCATTTTCACATTAATAATACAACAATACAGACTAATGTGCTGCTGTTAAATATTTACAGAACTAAGGACGACATTAGCAGCTACAAGAACACAAATATCCAGTTCATTTTTTCCAAGTTCAGTAAAATTATACCTAAAATTGAGTATCTGTTGAGAAATCGCAGCATGTCTGGTTAGTATCCAGCACTGCAGGGTCTTGTTGTCAAACAACCTCTTTATACACCCCTGTGAGCAGCCGAATAATTAAATAAGAACGTTGGTATCACGAAAGCTAAAAGACACAAAAATATCCCCAGTACTTCTCATTATCATTTCGAAAACATTCTCCATTCCAATAATGTAATGACCCATGACGGAACCTTAGCGCATGCCAGAAGCTAAATTCAACCGCTGCTTTTGGCAGTGTCCTGAAATAGCAGCCGACACTGACTGAGTGGGCCAGGTGGCACCAGCTGGAATAGATGCCACTGTTGATTGATAAAGTGCTGCGGGTGTTGCCGGACCACCACTTCACTAATGCCCCTATGTGCTCTTCTGCACTGACCATCACAGGGTCAGCTGCATTAGTCGGGGTCAGCCCTGCCAGCACAACATTAGCCCCCTAAACACTAGCCAGACCTCGCAGGCTTGGAGATGTTTGTGCGATTGCCCTGTTGGAATGTATGTCTAATGTACGCACACAGCAAGAGCTAAATGCACAAAATAATGACAGACGACATTTGAAAGTCAATTGTAAGTAAATTGCTGAGTTGTGTGGAGAATGTTGTCTATGTTTCTTCCTAACCTTTGTAACATTACACAGATCTTTCCAACAGAGGGCTATTATTAAATACTGTACGGTGAACAACAGATATTAGAAGGATGTAGTGACAGCAAAAATCATTGTACAACTATATAAGTAATTGGTTGTTATGACAACCATGGCCATTGGCCACATTGGATATAACTCATGTAATCAATATACTCTTTGAAGATACAACCATAAATAGGTATAAATGGCAATATATTATAACCTATTATTTTGCTTACAAAAAATACTACTATTTATGAAAGGTGTATTATGTCACATTACAAGCACCTTATAGAGGGTATGTTCATTATAAACCTACCTTAAAGTGGGAGCATTACATCTGATGAATGTAGCAACATCCTGGGATGAATTCTGATGGGCTGCTCAAAGCCCAAATGCCTCAGAGGCAAATCAAATTGATCCTGATGTTTCAGGTCATCTCCAGAATCAATCAGGGTGATAGACTCAATCAATATTAATTTCAATGTGCCGCATTACATCCTTTGTCAAAACACAGGGAGAATTTGCATTACAATCCAAATTAATGAAGTGTTTAAACAGCCAATAAAAGCTATTGAGCACAACATTACAATTAACAGAGTTTCAGACACCTCAAAGTTACCGCCACAATTCATAACTGAAATTATTAGTAACAGTGGATATATACATGGATGCACATAATGCTGATCTGTAAAATAGATAAAATCTGCATTTATTTAATCCATTAAAAAGCCAGTAATACATTTAAAAAAATAAAAGTATAATGAAATAAAAAATATATAAAATAAAGATGAAGGAATGTTGAACTTTATGCACTGCCTCTGCAAACTGTTAACAATGTACCAAAGATCAGATTTCTTCAGATTAGCTGAAGATGTTTTTGGAACAGTATCAGATCATGCTGGTATTACATGAATCACCAGGTTATTTATAAACTTGTGGAGAATGCCAGTTTTTTTTGCTAATGATATAATTTTTAATTTAGGACAAATTTTAATGACTTACAGTATAGAAGAATTTCCACTAGTAATCTTTTACTTTTGGGCCACACCAAATTACTATCAGTTAAACAAGTAGATATAAATACTTAGATATATACTTAATATAGTTCAGAGCCCTACACACATCAAGTGCATTAGCTTGATAAGTCATTTATTAAGGAGCAAATCAATGTTTGGGCTACATGGTTTAATTAATCTAAATTAACTAATTATCAGGCATATTTACTCTGTACCAACGGCCAATGATGGCCCTGCTGCCTTAGTTAGCTGCTTCCTGCTAAAGTTTTTATTAGTTGGCTGGCAAGGCAATACCTCTCTGAGCAAAATTTAAATGGTTTGACATAGTCTGTCCTCTTTTCAAATAACCACACAAGAAAACCCAAAACTTATTGGAATGTAAGTCATTTATTTTATCACAGCTGGTCACAGCACTACCTCATCTTAACACTGAATACATTTTTTATTTAAATTTGTGCAATTTGTGGAAATTAATTTGGGTCTCAAAGATAGCCTGGCCACTCATTTATAAATGTCACCACGAATGCTGGGTTGTGCTGGGCGCTGGTTTATCTCATTTCAAGAGAGCCAACACAATAACACGTCCTCCAGAAGTCTGTGATTCACAAATTGCATTCCCACACAGGAAACTGAAGGGAGATTTTCCCATAAATAATACAAATTTGGAAAAAGTCACAAAACAAAATAATATAATGCTGGTGTGGGCGTCATTCTGCCATGTAGAAATATTGATATTTAAATTAAATCACATCAAGCAAAAAAAATCACGTATAATAAGGAATTATGAGAAATATGTCATGGAAGCTCTTTCTCTCTTTAACCAGAAACAATTTCTCATTTTCTGTTCACACCTAAAAGTCTGACTAAAATTCCAGGGTTGTTAGAAAATGCCACAGTGGACATGATCAAAGGGACACTAGGTTAAAATGTTTCTGCTTTGTTCTGAGGTCGCCTGGGTGAAAATAAACTAGGAATATTTATTTTCCTCAGACACGTGTTTAAGTGACATGACAGGAGAGCCCTGTGATACATATTCATAATTAATAGATTCAAACAGCCAGGGAAATGATTGACAGGTGAGGCGCATGAGAGGTGTTAGAGAGCTATTGTTTCATAACACTTCTCAACTTGCATTTAGACAAAACAATATTCTTTCAGTTAATTGCTTGTCAGCAAAGCATGCAGGTCTGAGACAGCGATATAATGCCTTTGTTTTGTTGACTGGCAACACGATCTGCCTGAAAACTCACTAATGAAATAGGCACAGGTAACTTTCAATTCAAAAATGATGACTGTAAAATTCATCTGCGCACAGATGCACAAAAACACATGAATGCGTTGGGAAAGCATTTGACTTGTGAAAATTTGTCACACACATTAAAAAATGAAAAGGTAATAGATGATAATATTATTCATGTTGTCACCTTGGAAGTCAGAAATTGGCATTGAATGAACTCTAAACTGATAGCAAATGTATTAAATTAGCTTTACTGACTAATCTGTGATCTGTAATTATTATAGAATGTGCCACACTTTACCTCATATTTCACATCTTGCGATGACATTGTTGCACAAATTGACAATAACAGCTGTAAGCTGTTACATAACCATATGGCCTCCCAAAGACAAAACCAAAAAAGGTTTATGAGAATTAAATGTATATAATGATAAATAAGCTGAATAAATGTGTTTAATATACTGGTACATTTATACAGACAAAACTGTTAAAAGCATTTTCTTTCTAACACTATTATTACTGTTTTGTTTTTCTGAAAACTTAGCTAAACATCCAAAACACAATATATGTTTCTTTTTCCATAAACATTTCTTGTTTCTCACTGACTTTAGTTAGATTTATGCTTAAACATAATTTTAGATATTGCCTCAAAACAAATCTTATTATCTTTCTCAAGTAAACATACCTTGTTTAAGGATGTTTTAGAAAATAAAAATGGAAATTTCCATACATGGCGGCAACATAAGTAAGAGTAAATATAACAAATATAAACATTTCTACAGATCTTTTTGCCAAAGCACTGTCAGACACTTTGTCATTTGTAAAATGTGTACTTTATAACATTGTAAAAGTCTTTTTAACCTCCTCCAAGTGCTTCAGTGTTTGCTGAATTCATTAATCCTCTTCAGCTTTAAAGCACTGTACATATAATTTACGAAAACCTACTGAAATAAATGTGATAAATGTGCCATCTAATCTAAGCACTTAGCGTCTCTATTTGCACATTCCAAGTTGGAAAGATGACAGGCCACTAATGCGAATACCATGTTTCCTCTTTCCACAAGAAAGCATTTGTTTCAGCCAAACTTGACCTTCTCAGTTGTCTGTCTTATTTGGTCACCCGTTGCCATAAATGATCGTTTCTATGCACTTCAGTAACACCCTTCAATACTGCATTAACTGAGAAGCTTGGTTTACCCAGAGAGCATGCTGGGATTGCTCAAAACAGCTAGACTAACCTCAGAGGAACAGCAATGAACATGAGGTGTCTTGTTATTAATCAGACCGCTAATTGAAAGCTGCAACAATCAGTCCTTTTCAATTTTATTAATGGCTCTATTCTTATAAGAATTTAAAACATCTATTATCTTGTTTACAAGCGAAGCACAAAAACACAAAATGTGTGAATCCGAAACACGTAGTATTTCTTCGACAATTTCCTTAACTGCTGCCAGCTGCAATGTATTTTCGACAAAATACTCTTGGTTTTCTGCTTACCATATAAGGGATGTCCTGTGAGCGTACGAAATGATTGACAGGATAAAAGCACTTCTGATTGGCTGAACAAAGAATTGAACTGTGGCTGGCAGCTACATTTCAGTTTGCAATTTACTGAGTCTAGGGCTGTCACAGAGACAAGAGTGATCCTTCAGGACACCTATTTCAGTGATATCTGTCAGGTAATAGGGACTTTTCTATGTGCAATTTGAAAAATCGCTTACAGCACCTTTAAAATAAACAAGAAAAGTGACCCCTTAGTGGAGAGCAGAACGCCTGGGGATATGTCATCATCAGTTCAATACTCGAGTGTTTGACCAACAGCTCTTTCACACAGAGTGTAATAAAATGCCAAAGACAGCAATTTGACATGGAGTGCCACATAGCATCAAACAGAACTAATGTGATCTTAGCCATATAGCAACAAGTAATCGGAACAATCAGGATATATTCTTGTGTCAACATCTAAAATAACATTCCTAGAAACTAACCAAAGCCATAATCTTTTTTACTTTTAAACTAGCCCTCCTACAAGTTTTAAAATCATCTGGTGCTGTTTGGTTAAAGTATGTTGTTTCAGACCCTCACCTTAAAATGATGTGGCAATGATTGACGGCAAAAAAGGTAAATGTCATTTTTGCCCAATGCACAAATTGTGCAAGAAGTTGTGCATTTAAAACAGCAAGAAATCTAACATGATCATCAACATTGATGATTAATTGAAGACTATTCCACATAATGCATCTTTTTAAACAGGTACGCCATGTAAATGCTAAAATAACACTGTGGAAAAAACTGGTAAACATCCTGTCGTCTCCTTGACAGCATTTGTTCTTCTTCCACAATGTCTCATCTGTCAGCCTTTGCCAAAATATGTTTTCTATCTTCACCTGCTCCATGAGCACACCAACAAACTTCCAATTAACTAAAGAGATACAGGAGAACACCATCAATAAATCTAAGGAAAGCTGACACTGAAATGCTTCAGAGATGCTTTTTCCTTCACTCTCCGCTCTATTGTTTGGGCTCATCATTTTCTTTAACACTATCCTCACTTATCTTCCTCATAATTCTTTTCCCCTCCCTCCACTTGCTGTTTCTTTTTGCCTTTCTCTCTCCTGTCAGAGGAAAGATGGATGCTCTGGGTTCAGAAACAAAGGCAGGGTTGACAGCGAAGAGGAGAGCGAGATTATAATTATGTGGCAGCTGTGTACAATGGGTGTACATTTAGCACACCTGTGTGAACTGGGAGGTCGTTTCTGAGCCCTGTCCTCCCTGACCACCGACATATGTGGCCATTAACGCATTGCATTCTGGGATGCAAGACAGTCCATCAAGTGTTGTGGCTTCAAGAAGGAAACTTATAAACTTACTATTTGGGGTAGTGTGATGCAAATGTACCCCTCAATCTTTTCTGTGGTTCTTCTGACATCCTTGATTGATGTCAAAACATGCTTTCCATTTCTGCAGGCCAGGTTCATTACATCACTATTCCTTCTGCTATATCTGTGGTACAGGTAGGATTTTTCATGATTCTGTTGCGGTCTCATCTCCTACCGCACTCTATGCCTGACCTCAGAAGGATGTAAAGATGTTAGACTTGTTCTCAGCTAGTGGTCCAGTAGTTAAGGGCAAAGCTACATGCAAACAATAAAATTAAATGAATCATGAAATCATTCTTAGTGAGAATAGAAAAATAAATAACAATCAATCAAAAATAACCTCAAATACCAAAAAAGCTGTTCATATATTATGTTGTTGACATCAATACTTACTCGTCCAATCAAACTGCATGAATTTATTTCTGTGAATTATCCTTTGAAGTTGAGTTAATACTATGAAATCCCTGTAGTGGTGTAGGATGTTAGTGAGTCAGGCTTGTAATCAGTAGGTTGCTGGTTCGATTCCAGCGCTGGCAGGTAGCAGCTGAAGTTTAACACCCGATTGCTCCTGGGTGCTGCAGTGATAGCTGCCCACTGCTCCAGATGTGTGTGTTCATGACTTGCAGTGTGTGTTCACTCCTCACTAGGGATGGGTTAAATGGATCACATTTCAGTTATGGGTAAGCATAACTGACAAAAACTTGATAGTGAAAACTTATTGTGACATGCTTCTTAAGTGCATTTATTCTATTTATATATTCTGTTTTTCAGTAAGACATTTTGATAAAGGAGACTCCTGTTTCTGAGTTTGGATAAATCAAATGTCTGCAACACATAATAAAATAAAAATTCACAATACCAAAACAATGTCTGCCTTCAAATGAGACCTTAACTGCATACTTGAAAGCCTGTAGTATTTCCTTGACTCCCCCCCACAGTTTACAGTCACACTCTAAATCGCCTCCCCGTGTCTTCAAAAGAGCACAATCCCCTTTAGCCCTCAATACACAAGCACTGCAAAAGCCAAACACAACAGATTACCTGAAACAATGTAAAAGAAACAAAAGCAAAACTAGCAATATGCTTTAAAATGCCTGAACATTCAACCTGTCTGCTCATAATCATAAAACTCACTCACACTCCATGTCCCTGAATATTTGATGGAATTTCGACTAGGATCTCAAAGCAACTGTGATTATTATGCAGCCATTCAATCCTAAACCCAGGGCAGCATTTATGGGTTTCCTTTTCTTGCTAGCATTATCCTCCAGAGATGGTCTGACTGCTATACACTGAGCCTATGAAAATGTTCTTCTCTTATTTGCCATAATCATTTTTCCCAGGACCAAACCAGGCTTGTCTAATTAGACTCAAAGGCACCCGTCCCTTAATTCAGAGTCATGAATTCAAAATCAATAAGCAAAAAAAATTAAAAAGAAACATCAGCTTGAATTAGTAATCCTTAGACAGGGTGCTTAGAGAAAAAATAAAAAGTCTGGGCTACCCCGGGTAATTATAAATATGCTGGGGCTTATTCATTGCATTGTTAAGTAATTAGTGAGAGGAGGGAAATCTAATACAATGTAGGTGTCATGCCACCCTGCCACACTCAATATTAATTACACTCTCTCACACCAGATACTGCATTATCCACAGTCCGTCACTGTAGCAGAGGATTTTGTTTGAAATGCCACATGTGACATGTCCCTACTCTCTGACAGATATCACTAAAACAGCCTGAAAAATGATATCTGTCTATGTAACAGTTCTGGTGAGCCCTGTTAGGGGAGTGGTCTTTCCTTTTCAGCCAATCCGGAACTAGCAAATTATTTTGCATGTTGAAAATGTACTTTTTATCTAAAAAAGTTTTATTGGTTGATTATTCCCCTGCATTATGAATATGTAGAAATACGTATAAAATATGTCAAATTTTACATATTGTTTAGTGCACATAACTGCATTAAAAAAGCATCTTTTTCATCTACATAAAACCTCTTCAGGACTAAAAGAGCATAATGTTTAGAAAATTCCTCATGGGCCACACAAATAGCTACACGGCAAGCTTTAAATCTAAATTTCCTCTCTATTCCACCTTTTTGTTGTGTTATTAAGGAGAAGCAGAGTGCTGCAGCTCTGGGGATTTTGTCAGAATATGTGACACGCCACAAAAAAGAACTGGAGAGAAAAGACAAAGCTACTGAAAGCTCGGCACTCAGCCCACCAGCTGGCTCCAAACAGCCTCAAATTGGCTAAAAGGAGCCTTGCACTCGCAGCCAAACATATTTCCTCAGCTGAGGACAACACAATGACGTCTGTCTGTATCTGATACACTTCTTATTGTTCTTTCCGACTGAAATCATCATTTCCTGTGGGGGATATTTTACAGTGAAAAAAGCAGAAAGGCTGATGAAGGGTGAACGGGCTGTCTGTTGGCTGTCAGAACGAGCCTCACAGCCCTCAGCAGAACTCGAGACCAAGCTTAAATGAATCTGTCGGCATAATTGCTCGGAGGGTGTCGCTCTGTGAGGAGACTACATTCTATTAGACGGAGAAGACTCTAGGGGGGGCGGCTAAATCGTGGCTAGATGTGTTTGCGTGTTAGGGCTGGCTATTGCAAAGTGAGTGTTACAATGTCTGCGGGGACGAGAACACAGAGGGCCACACGTCTCCCATCTTACTGTACCTTTAAGGGGAGTACAGTGGCTAAACTGTTTCATGTTGACTATGCATGACCTTGCTTACAAAAAAATAAATAAAGCACAAGTCCAGCTAAAGTGGTCAGTCCAGCTGAAATAAGGAAACATTAGCAATCAGTGTTGCTGGCAATGCGTATTTCAGTTGGGTAAATATATTTATAGATTTAGCACATGTTGCCTGTGATTGAAAAGTGCCTCTTAGCAACAAATTTGACAGGCTTCAAGTATTAGACAGGATGCCAGAGGCTAAAGGTGGTGTTGAGCATTGATATGAGTCTATGCAAGCATAAACATGACAATAAGAAAACAGAATTTTCCCAGTATACTTCAGACCCTGCCACATAATATAGACAAACTGTCAAAATGGTTCAAAATATTGAAATGTAATTTTTTTATATTTGACAGCCTAGACATGTTGTTTTAGTTCAATAGTTTTTGTTCAATTTGCATAAACACACTTTGTTTTGTATTGATTTTGAGATTTTAGGGGTTTGTGTTATAAGGGGCATAGTAATCTTATAACTGAGGGGGGTATGTCCACCCATTTGTAGTTCATCTCGCCCACTTTTTGAGAAATAATGTTTTGGCCCTCATGTGAAAAATGACTTTAAGACCAGTTAGAAATCTGAGCAAATGCTCAAGTGGTTTATATATTTGCTACATCTAGCATGCATGTACCTGTGTTTTACCTAAACTTATGAGCAAACTAAAAAATAAGAATAAAAACATAACCCATCCACACTTTCAAGATCAGTCCTACACACCTGTTAAGAATTGAATTAATTGGTTGAACTACATATATATGCTACTTACTTGTCTTAAATAAATGCATGTTGCTACAGCTACAGGTTGAATTCAAGTTCCTGTTTTATATATGCAAGCATTCGCACAGTCCAAACAGCAGCAGTTTACTTATACAATCTACTTGCACTTCAACTCTCCAGACATTAAAAGCTGGAAAATAAAGGGTTAAATCTGCATTAGCCAATGCGGTCAACCATACAACAGATAAATATACCATCACAGACCATTTTACCATACGTACTTCAACATACAATACACAAGATATTCATATTAATAATGATTATTTGTTAATGTACAAATCATCCCCTCTGCTCATGTGTACTAAAGTTGCAACACACGCATCGCTAGTTTGTAAGTAAATCGTGGAGCACTAGGTTAACATGTTGCCGGTATAACAAGGTGACCCCCATTCTACAACATGCGTCAGTCACGGCGGATCACCCTTAAGCTGCCCCTGGAGCGCCCGATTTCAGTCGCGCAGCTGTGCGTGTCTGCATCAAAACGATACGCGAAGTTCCTGTGCATCAAATGCCGCGCCGGAGACATGCTCGTCGCTTCTTTATAGCAGAAATGTCCATAAGATGGCAATCAAATAATGAACGCTGCTGCCTCACACACTTTCGCTGTTCAACTGGCCCAGGTGCGCGCGATCTATTCTTCATGTGACGCCTTCCGAAAAGTACACGCGCTGTAAGGCAGACGCGAGGCTGACAGAGGTTTCATTCACCCGCGGGAAGCGCAGGGCAGCTCCGCGGGAGATAACAGAGTTAAATAAATAACCAAACAGAGGACGGCAGGACGTCTTTTAACAGAAAGCGGAGGCGTTTTAATAGACAAATGTGACAGTTTTGACAGTCAAAATGGATTAACATGCTTTCAGGGTTGGTGGACGGTTCAGTTAAACGTTGTTCTTTTGCATAAATCCCCAGTTGAATGTAAGACCCTGCGCGAAAGGTGTTTTGGGAAGGAACGGAGTTTTGGGTTGGGAGGATATAAGAACAGGACACTTCACTAGTCTCTCAATTTACATAAAAACGACAGGTTATAAGTACAAGTGCATTTTTCACTGCTGGGTTTTATTTATTATTACTGTTGGGTTTAAATTGCCAACTCTTCAATACCTTCGGTGTCTGAACACAGCTATGATGCCTTATAATGCTGCCCCTTTAAGCAGCTCACTAGATTTTTAAACAGTTACTATATTGTTTACTAAACAAGTTGTATATCGCACAATTTGGCTTCTCAAGTAAATGCAATCTTATTTTAATAATTAAAATACTTAAGTATACTTAAAAACAACACAAAACTAAAAAAATATGTCAAGTGTTTAGTGCAGCAAGCATGAAAACAGACACAACATACGGTTCCACCTGTAGAAATGGTTAGGGACTAACCACTGGCAACTTGCTGAACAGGAGACAAAAGTTGATAAATATTTGAAGAGAAAGCAAAGTTTTTTGTGCCTCAACTGTAGACTGCTTGAATAGCTGTGTAAATGAATCAGCACAAAACAGCATACAGTAACACCCTGTGCTTTCAAGAAAAACAATCTCAGACAAATATATAGCATTTCTAGGTAAATATGTGTGTTAAGCTAAAAGTAAAGAACAAATCAGAGCAGCTCAATTTGGCTCAATTCTGAGTATCTCAGAGTCAAATGCATCCTCATTTTTAATGCATCATGGTCCTGCAGGCTAAGATTACATATTTATTCAAACAGGATTCTTGCCTCATGTTGCTTGATCTGTGTGCACACAGCCCGACTGCTACTGACTTCCTGTTTCATCTGTTCCCACACCACTTCAAAAGAATGTTGACAAATGATTTCATTTTTACATATTCATTTAATTCTTTCCTTCCTTTGGCCTTTTTCATTCCTGAACACATCCAATGCAAACTAGGGGCCACCAATTAAGTCAAAGCTTGTAGTAGACTAATTAAAGTGCAAAAATAATCCTCCCATTTCCTGTCTCTGTGGAGTCTGGTGTTGAGATACATGCCTCCCACCCAAACAGAATTGATAATCATTATAGAGGTCCTTCCACAGATGTGTTGTGTGGTACAGCCCCCCCAACATAAAGATTTTTCACAAACTAATTGCTCACATGAGAAAGATATAAAACACTGATAGTGACTGCAAGGTATGGGTTGGAATTTACAGAGATACAAGGTTAACTGTAACGGTCAATAAATGTGTAACTTATACAAAAATATTAATAAAATGGTTTTAGAGACACAATCTCCAAAATATTAAATCATATTGAAATTACAAATGTGACATGTTTTTGTCATTTGTTTATTTGCTGATTTGTTTTTGGAGAAATATAACAACAAAAACTTGCAAAAATGTAACAGATGTCTTTATAGGCCAATGGAAATGAGGACAACACTGCACACATGTGCCAGAATGTTTATATTTAATTTTGGATGAGTAAATTAATTTCTTTTTCCTAACTTTAATTTGGTACTAATCAAACTAATTAATTTGGTATTAGTTAATTTGACTTGTGTTCTTGCATATAATCTGTTGTGGCCTTTATACACGTCTTGTGTCGATTGTATCCAGTTTTATGAAGTTAATTATGATTATTAAGTGTATATTCTGATAATAGCATGTTTCCAAATTTACAAACACAAACCTGTGTGTCATAAATATGGATGGAAACACTTCATAGTTTTGATTTATAAAATCCCATTTTTAATTGTTTTGCCCAGTCAGTGTCTGGGATGGAGATCTGGGCAATCAGGAGCACATGAGCAAAGAGATAATTTGCTTTTCTCTGTCAATTATTTCAGTCAAACTCTATGAAGGGATTTTTCCATCACTGGTAGACAGCCCACCAACCTGCCTCTAGGTGCTCATTAGATTCTTTAACAAAACTGATTCTCAGACTCTCTCTCTCTCTCTCTCTCTCTCTCTCTCTCTCTCTCTCTCTCTCTCTCTTTCCCTCTATCTATCTCTCTCTCTCTGTTTCTCTGCTGACAAACTAGTCATTGGCACTTTTGAAGTGCTCTGGTTCGTACCTAAGTACATATGTAATAAATGCTTGTACTACACCACAGTGACCTTTTGGCAAACAAGAATTACTTGCTGAAGTGAATGTTGAGTAGGAGAAAAATGAATAGAAGAGTTTGAGCACTTAAAGGGGCACGTAAGTAATGGAGAAATGGCAACTGGCACTGAGGGTTCCAGGACAAGACCCGAGATCATGGATATAAATGTGGCAGGAAACTGTCTTCTGGCAAAATCAACTCCCTGAAGTGAATGTATCTGCCTGGTGATGATACACAACACACCCTCCTTTCAGCCACAATTACAGCTTACCATGAGGGTTTGGCACATATTAGAAAGAGAGATGATGTGGCAGAGAGCCTTGTTTTACACGATGTGTTTAGCTTCAGTCTCCTGACTCAGATTAGTTGAGCTATCCCAGCATACATCACACATCTCCTGAGCATAACATTGTGAGCAGTTGCCATGTGGTTCAGGTGAGCTCAAGATTCCTAGATGTAGAGATCATTGAGTCATTGATGGGCTTTTAACTTAATAAAGTCACTTAATACTTAAAGATATGGTATTGAAAACCTTATATTTGTTCTTTATTTCTTTTATATAGCTGCTATGATGGCCACATTAACAATATCACTAACAGTATCAGATCATATTAACACTTGTTTTATCACTTGTTTTATATTTAATTTCTTAAATGTCACGTACTTAATAAAGCTTCAAAATACAAGCCGAAATACAACAAGACAGATGTATAGAACAAGAAATCACAAGAAACAAAACTACAGAAAGTGTAGTCATGAGTACTCTTACTAGCACAGGAAACACTGTACAGCCACAGTGATGCGAGAAGACACAGTATGCTTTAAAGTCCTACCTCTTTATCAGATGCCAAAAATCACAACCTCGATAAAGTCAGAAAACCATGGAGCTGATTGGCTGCCAATGTTTCTAATCTCTTTGCCTCCTTTATTGCCCAATGTGAAGTGGACCATCTACCACAGGGCTGGACTCCATGGGCTGCACAAGACTCCTCTGGCTGGCTAGATCAGTGGCTCGCTGGCAGGTAGCAAGAAACACTGAAAAAAGTACTGTAGTCCTTACTGTGGGTACGGCGGGAATGCCGTCAGAACAGAGCATCCTTCAGTGGGCAAGAAATCCTGAGGGAACGTGCCTGTAATCCCAAGACTGGAACCATGCGGTTAAGATAAGGAGAGAGTTGCTTCAACATTGTTCTTTTTCTAGAAGCGGCAACATCTCTCTTCCCCCACATCGTTCTGAAAGCTGTTTATTTATGTGGGACCGGAGTGGAGAGTGTGAGTAAGTGAGAGCGAGAGAGAGAGAGAGAGAGCTTGCACTGTCAGTGACTACATTAGCAGCTCTGAGTAGGTGGAGTTTTCTTTGCAGCAGAGGGGATCATGATTCGAAATCCAAAGGAGGGAGAGAGAAGAAGAGAGAGAGACAGACAGAGAGGGGGAACGCTGCATGAATAGGTTAAGAAGAAGAGAGGGCTAAAGTGGTGCTGAGGTTATAAGGAACTGTTCAATCAGAAAGCCAAACCCCAAATCAGTTACTCACTCATGTTATTACAAATTGTCATGAAATCCATTCTTTTGTGAAACACGACTGGTGATACAACATCCACAAGTTTGTTACTTAAATCTCAAACATACACATATGTACACATATATGAGAGCTATTAGCTGTGGGATATTTGTTTAGTATTAATATATGATTATATGACTATAAAAAGCAAAATATATGTATAGATCCGAGTGCAGTACCTCAAAGAACCTTAAAGCCTTTTTCTGATTGTTGCATATGGTTAATTTATTAGATGGATAGCAAATAAACCATGGGTTCCTGGGTGTCGCCTGAAACTACTCACCTGAAACAGACTCATAAAATAAAACAACGTTTTTCCCAGATAAATACATTTACATTAATTCAGTCATTTGGTAGATGCTTTACATTGTGTCTAACAAAACATAAAAAAACAATAAGAACATATGCAATATGTTTACATGATCTGATAGAAGCGGCTCTCATTTTCAGTGGCAACATATGTGTAATAAACTGGGTTAAAAAAATCTGTTTGCAACTGATTAAACCTGTATTTTTAGATGTCATGATTTCATGCCAGGTTCAACATTTTCAAAAGGGATCATTTCTGAAAAACATTTCTATAAACATTTCAACCATTTGAAGTCATCAAATCATTACCAAACTCTAAAACTCAGCTTTAACTCAAAAACATCTAGAAACTATTTGAATTAGTGTATCAGCAGACTTTATATAAGTAGCCTTTCCATATGGCAGATGCACACTGTACAATTTTTTTTGTGCGATTTTGGCAAGTTGTACAATTTATGACAAGTAAATCACAGCTGAATACTTTGATTTCTTGCCCATTAACTGTGACATTACTGTAATATAGTAGCATTGTGCTGTTAAATCACAGTTATTAACTGTATGTGCATAAACAATTTCTTGTTTATTCAAAGATTAACTGCAATGTGAACACTATTGGTCTATCACTTAGATTCGCAGCATGCACTGCAGTTGAATAAATTAACTATTTACAGAATTGTTGTGCCGTTGTCAATAATTTGTCTGTGTTACATTTTCAGTTTAGTTTAAATGTTATACACTTGATTATTATTGTTAAGCTCTGTGTTAGTGTCGACAGTATCTGTTGTAATATACTTGTTGCTATCTCATATTAAAAGGTCAACAGAGATTAACAGCCAGCTCAATACAATAACACATTAACATAATATTTTTATTTAATTTTACTGTAATAATGGTACATAGGCTTATCTCTAAGCTCCATATGCAGAACTGTAATCTGTAACACTATTAATGGCTGGCAGGAAAAAGCTGTATGTAAAAAACAACATAGGATCTAAAATAACACTAATCTGAATTGATTTCACACTAAAATAGCAAGAAACTGATAAATGTTAAATCCTGACAGGTTTTTTTACAGCATAGCAGAATGTAGATCAAAAACAGAATCCCAAATCTTTAAGCACTATTTCACACCACCACCCAGTGCTGTACTGTATATCACCAGTAAATGTATTGACACTATAACCTACAAGGTTTCCCCATGAGGTCAGTGTCTTCCATTTTGATGTTGAGTCAAGTCACTCTGTGTAGTAAATCTGCCCCAGAAAACTGTCTAAGACAAACATTGATTATTGAATATAGATTAAAGGCTCGTAGCCAGTAAAGGCTCTTCTCTTGATAATGTTCTGTTTGACTGCTCCCTGCTCTAATGAAGAGAATCCTAATCATGTTTTCTAATGAATGGAGGTCATTTTCACATCTTGATTAAAGATTACAAGGACAAACATGTTTAAAATGTTTAGCATGGATAAGTCTTGCATGGATAAGTAATTAAAAAAAGAAATAATAATGCATTTTAATTTGCAACCTGCTTTTTTTAAATAAAGCAGTAATTTTTTTATTTAATGTTCATTAATGTTACTGTAAAGAATTTCTATGCTGTACTGTAAATGACAGGAAGGCTTTAACAGATTTTACAGCTGCTATTGCAAAAAATAGTTAATTGTTAAGAAGAAATGTAACTGTTTTACCAAATGCTTCATTTGCAAATATGTTGCAAATAACCTCCAATATTTGTAATGTTTCCACTCAGGTCAGTAAAAATGTAGACAAGAGCAAATAAAAATGTGACCCAGTGGCCCAAATGTGCTAAATTCCTTACTTTATAAAAGCCATGGTGACTATAAACTGCCATTGTATGGAATATAAAAAATAAAAAAAATTATATATTTGGGAGAACCATTCCTTTAAGTAAGGCAGAGGCTTCTCTGTTGCTTAGCAGCCAAATCTGACCCTACTAGAAGAAACACCAAAGGAAGAACAGAGAATCAATCCTTCTCTTAGGAGTAAGTATATGTCAGTCACTCACATACTCAGTGGAATACAGAGGGCACCAGACACTGTCATTCGGTGGTGCCAGACACAGACACACACACACTGACACACACACCTCTGGGCCTGTGAGTATGATTGGGCCGTGGCCTACTGATGAGGTCATGCAGTACACTTCACAGCAGACACAGACCGGTAAGCGGCTCTAGGGTACTTACTAAAACAGGACATTACTGTTGATGTTCTCTTTAAAAATAAACTTTATTGAACACCCCAGGGAACAGAAAACAAGTTCTACTACAACAAGTCTTAAAGGTGCAATCTTGTTTACACTGAGACGGCCGTCCTCTTACTGACACATAACAATGTGGATGTACCTTAGCATAAAGTTTCGAGGAGAGCACTTTTTAGATCACTTTAAAAAGTTTTTATTGTAATTATTAATATTAATATTAAAATCTGTTTTCATAATCTATTATTAAAATATAACAACTGTTTTAAAAGTTAACATTCTAGTAACAAAAATCATATATAAACAAAACAGAAAAACAGAACAATTTTTTTTTATTCAAACAGTTGAAAACTAAGTGCTATATCTTGGTGGTGCACAAATAAGTGTCAATAGGCTGACATTTTCTTGCAAAATCGTATGCTCACACAAGACATTACTATGGAACTCCAATAATCAGAGTAAGTCTCCATAAAAAAATCAATATTTTGGGATGAACCACTGATTAAAAACTGGCCTTTCATAAACAAACAAAATTTAAAGACCTAGAGCTAGGGGTCTCAACGATTTCCATAAATGACACCCGCATCCGTGCTTTTTCCACTTTGTAAACAAAAAAGCCAAAGGCACATTTGGAAGGCAGTCTGGTGTGCGGTGGAAGGCGCAGATGTTCTGCTTTAATTGAGAATTCTAAGCAAGAAGGCAATAAGTCAGGCCCGCAGAGTGAGCTACCTTAACGCCTCATCCAACTCAATTAAATTTCACCAGTAATTCTTGGCTCCAGCCCACCCTCAGGTCTCGTCGCTAAAGCGCAGAACAATAAATCACCTCAACCTTGTTGCATCTCCTGAAATCTGACTGAGACAAAGAACTTTCATTTATTACAGGTTTGTAGTTTGAGGCAGACATGACCACAGCCCCCGTTTACTGATTTCCAGATTAAACCTTTAAATGAACCCAAAATTTTAATTCTATCATAATTTTTCTACACAATGTTTATGGCGTTTTTAAGCTTTAACAAAAAAAAACAAAAGCCCCATAAAAAAATTAGGAGACACTGAAACTTTTTCTCTAATCTAATAGTGTTACTGCAAAAATGAAAGCTTATTTCTCACAGTTTATTAACTGAAAAATGAATCACATATCCAGGTAAAGAAACAGATAAGAACACTAAATGTAAGTATGTCACATGTTGATACTTGTTGAATCTCATTGGCATCAATGCAAATTTAAATTGTCATAATAAGCTGCTTTAAAAAGGTCATTTTTGGAGCAGGACAGTCTCCTTCAGACAAAATAATTCTTTCTTGAACTTGTACTCTCCTTTTTATAATTTTAAATACCCAACAGGTTTCTACTTATTGAAGTATTATGAGGTCAGTTCGCAATAGTTGTGAAATTAAAGATACACGGTGGGTTTGATTTGAACCGCTAGGGATTCTCATGAAAGCTTAAACCATATAATTGAACAATAAATTCACTGTCAAATACTCCATGCAGTCATAATAGCCTGAACTACGTCTTTAAAGGGCTTATAATGCATCTCTGGAGGCATAAAATGATGCAAAAAGGTTCAACATCTCCTTAAATAAGCAAGTCATGGGCACTTGTAAAATACAATGATTTTACAGTACAAAGGGTTGCTCTTAGCCTACTGTGAAACCCCTTAACTGTGGTAAAATCACTGTAACATGTTGCTGTAACCTGTTTTCTCCAGTACAGAAATGAGGGACAATAAGAGTGCAAACAATGTTTAAACAACAACAATTTTACAGTCATAACTTTCAATTGTACAACAATTTTTGTCAATATAGCGTTTAGCACAATGTGTATCAGCTAAAGTAAGCTGTTATAAATGCTATAGCAAATAATGAAAAGGTTTCATGTTGCATATATTTACAACATAAAATTACAAATTATCAATCTACAACTGCACTGTAAAAAATGATTGACAGCTGCAATAAGCTCCTCTGAATATCTCAACCTTGAAATAACTTTCGTGAACTTCTGCATTCTGCCATTGCCCCTTTAAAAAAGTTAAAAAGTTTTTCTGAATCTGGTTCAGCTGAATAGCAATCATTGGAAGTGGCCATAGTATGACATAATCTCAGGTGAAAGTAGAAGCAAAATAGGAAATAGGAAAAACTCATTCCCCCTTTCAGCTGTTTTTTGGGGGCGGAGATGAGTTTGTTATTGCGCTATTTGTTATTGTGCTGATGTAGTTCTGGCAGCTTCTTCCTAACAAAAGGCAAAGACAACGAGCAGAACATGGTGTGCTGTGATGAGTGCTTGACAAACAGCAGCCAAAAGGTTCTGCCTGAGTACCACCTACAGGAGAATCAGAATGCAAGTGAAGTACTGCTGCTGGTAGGATGGATACCCGGGGCCGTACCTGCTGATCCTTTGGCAGATTTTACCAACTACATGCTTGATTACATACTGATAATTACAGGAAACAAACAAAACATCAAAATGTCCTCAATATTACGAGAGTGCCTGAGAACATTGATTACCATGTAAATGTTGTGTTTTCGTAATTCTTTTACATATTTTTGTTTAGAAGACACAGGTGTGAGATTATTGTGAGAAAGTAAAGGTGTGAGAAAGTCCATTGGAGTTTAAATGGGATCACTAAAGAGTAAGATTTAAACAGCAGAGCTCTAGAGGTGGTGTGAGGGGTGTTCAGAGCTATAGAAGTGGTGTGAGGTGTGTTTAGAGCTCTAGAGGTGGTGTAAGGGGTGTTCAGAGCTCTAGAGGTGGTATGAGGTGTGTTTAGAGCTCTAGAGGTGGTGTAAAGGGGTGTTCAGAGCTCTAGAGGTGGTATGAGGTGTGTTTAGAGCTCTAGAGGTGGTGTAAGGGGTGTTCAGAGCTATAGAGGTGGTGTGAGGTGTGTTTAGAGCTCTAGAGATGTTGTGAGATATACTTAGAGCTCTAGAGGTGGTGTGAGGTGATCTCAGAGTTTTAGAGGTGTTATTAAATATTATGTTAAATATTATTCAAAATCATTTTTCACTGCTAACTTCTTGATGCTACATTCAAATAATGCATACATTTTAAAATATTTTTTAAACATTTAGTAACAAGAACAATACCTAAATATTTTATTTACTCTAAATAAAATTGTGAAGTTGGTCTATATACAGTATAACTTGATATAGCTGTTTATATCAAGCGATGCAGGGGTCTTTCTGGATTATAAATAAAGATAGAAGCTAAAAGGAAAGACAAAGAAAACATTACTGTGGGCACAATTATAAGAATGTTATTCAGGGAGGAAAATCAATGGGATGTCTGAGATTCTTGGTATTTTTACAGAAGTGTCTGGACTGGAGGGGTTGACACTGCCTCTCCCAGTATGGCTGGAGGGCTTGTGTAATGATCCACTAGTGTGATCTACTTGTGTACAGTCCACTACTGAGTCCTGTACTGAGTGTAGCCCAGTGCGCAACTCGTAGTTATGAGTCATTCTGACTAGACGAACAGAAACATGTTTAATAGATGTTTATAAAGTTATTACAGTGTGTAATCTTAAGCCATTAGCTTTACCAAACCAAACAAAAAACTGTTATTTTGGAATTGAACGAAACAAAATAAGTCTTTACATGAATTAGCTAATGTTAAAGAATAGAATCTAATTGTAAAGTGTTACCAAATGTTTCAATGATAATAATGAAATAGGTTTTCCAAATCATTTGCTATTGGTTGGCCATGCAGATAGCACTGCACCAAACTCATGTCATTGGTTGAGCCACTGCATCAAACTCACCAATCCTGTTGATGCTCAAACAGAGCAATGTTTTAATAGTGCCACAGTGTTTCCCCTCTTCAAAGAACTCAACCAAATGGCTTAATTATAGTTGTCTCTGCATATTAAGCTGGGATAGGAAAGAGCTTTTTAACATAAAACAATTTCACACTTCAGCTTTAACGAAACACCAGCAAAGTGACACTAATCAAATGAATGCTGGTACTACCCTACAGCACAAACAGGAACTATTTTGTATGTGTTAGATGTTTGATTATAAGTCAAGGACAAGATCATTTTATACAACAAATTCTAAAAAATGATAATTCACATAGATTTATACAATTTCTTCACATAGATTTTTATTTTTTAAAAAGCAACATTTTTGAAAAATGCTGAAATTATCTAAAAGCTCCTATGGGGAATGTTATTGCATTTTGTTGTGCATACAATATTCATTTCAAGGGATTCTGAGTGGACACTTTTTTTAATTACTTAAATTTGCAAACTGAAGTACCCCTGAGTAAAATTCTTTGGAGACGAACCTCCGGGCAGGATGTCAAACAACACATCCGTACTGCAGGTACGTGCAGACACTCATAAACACATACCTCCTTGCAAAGGCCATTACCATCTAACCAACTTGTCTGAAACAGCAAATAACATGTCAGAATTGCCAATGTGGCCACCGTATTTACAGCATTAGAGCCAGGCATCCTTCTAATGATGTGTTTTATTTCTGTGCTTTTATGGTAGATGCCTGCCTGACACACACACAGACGCACACACACAACCTATGCTTCTCACGCATCTCATTTGATCAGCAATAGTAGACACTCTCTCCTGCTGACCCTTTGATGGTGGATGTTTGACCTTGGCTTTCCTTGTCACTTAGGCCCTAATTCTTCAGGAAAAAGGCTGCTATGTTTATCGGGATCTCATTTGGAGAAAGTGAGAGATTTAATGCTGGGCCAACACTCATCAGTCAGGCGAGAGAGAGAGAGACAGGGCAAGGTGGGCCTTTTGTAGATGTCTGTCTGATCTACACAAATCCAGAGAAGGGGGAAGGATTACTGTGTGTTCCCAAGCAGCCAGCTGAGAAAGGCCCGCAGCGCTGCCGAGAGCATCTGGCTCTGAACGAAGATGTTGAGTTTATGTTACACACAAGTTCACGATCGCATTACTGGAGCTGATTTCCTATTGGACTCTGAAACGGTGACCTGACTTCTAATTATATGTGATTTTATATGTGTCTAATTATATGTGAAATTACCTGTGTTGTAAGGTAAAAATTACAGTTGTTACCTGTCTATTTTAAGAAAATAACTTGGAGTTATTACTCCAATACTATTATTAATATTATTATTAAGATTATTAATTTTATTAAATTAATTAATGCTAATGTTAGCACTATTAACCACTGGTACAAATCATCTAACTATTCAGTGAGTCAGTGTTTTCTTAATATATTGTATAATGTGCAGAATCAGTAGCCTGCAGAAACACTGTAAAAAATGAAAGCTTGCTTATCTCCATTGCCAGATTCATGCTGCTTTCATTGTCCAAAAACGATGCTAAAAACGGCTGTAGTTTCTGTCATCCTCTGGGAAACACTTGATTAGTTTCAGGAAACAATTTTGATTTGTGTATTTGAATGTTCCAAATAAACTCAGACCATCCTCAGATGTACACAGCACTGCGGTTTAAAAAGACAGTTTTGCTTTGCACTTTACAGGTAATTGCACAAAACTGATGTCATATACTGAGTTTTTGACTCAGTATATGACTGGATTCATATGTGTGTATGTAAATTTGTTGATTTATTTACAATAAAACAAAGGATTCATATGTGTGTTTCCTGTCACATGATGCATGACTAATCAATAGAGAACCAATACATTCGATCTACAGAACTCATCTATTATTATACTGTACAAATGTAATGGTTTCATCAATTTGAAAGAGTTAGACTAAAACTACTTGACCAAAAAAAGACTTGTCAACAAGTTAAAAATATAGTGATAAAGTGCAAGCCTTCAATAACTAACATTACCTATTATGGGCATCAATAGCTTCATATCAACTAAAGATTCATAGCTATTCCATTTTAAAACTCACCTTTTAAGACCTCACCAGCATTTGTCAGTTAACATCAATCTTTGACTAGACAAATCCACAAGTAACTCTCTTAAAAAAGAATTTGCTTTCAAACACTGCCCACTCAAATCTATATACTGAACAAACTTGCTTTAAGACATATTTAGTTCCCTACCGTTTGATGTTTCCTGTATTAAATCCCTTGTCCCTTAGACCTTGACTGAGTTTACTGCCTGACTGTTTTATTTTTAGTGTTTCCTTCCTAAACCGTATTTGGTGGTCTCCACCTCTGCATGCTAATTTTCCAGGCATAACAACAGTGTAAAGCTGGACTCAGCTGTTCAGAGTTCTCACCAAGCTTGAGTGTACAGACTGACCACTAGGCTATTTAAAGAGCTTATTATGAAACAAGGTTATTTTGGTTATGAGGACACTTCCTGTCACTATACTCTCAGAAGACTTGTATTAACACAAAAAGGTGTTACTGCTTTGCATGATTTAATGGCTTCATTTAATAGCTTGTTAAAAATGAAATTATCTTTCAATTGTAGAAGACTCTTTTGTTAACACTGTGTTTCTTCTTATTGTTAGTTTACCAATGTTTAATTTAATTTAATTGTTGAATTGTTCTTTATTGTCATTGTAACAATGGATGTACAACAAAATTGAGTGAGTACTATACACTCAGTGCAGAAAGTAAAAATAAATTAAAAAAAACATTGAACAGTTAAAATATTAAACTTATTTTTGCACTTGGCAGTAGTAATAAATATATTAAAAAGAGCACATTAAAAACATAATAGGGCAGTAGACAATAATAACAAGATAATTGTAAAAAGATATTTTTCAGCAAAATATTTTTGTGATAATTGTTAATTCATCTACTTTTGGTTCAGCTCTTGTGTTGAACAATCGGTGAGTTTGGGAGCATGAGATTGCTGGTCATTGATTAGATTGTGGCATAGAGGACAAGGTCACCTTTTACACACACTTGGAAATTTGGTTGAGTGTATCAGGCACATCAATGAGAAGGTGCAATATAGGCCAGGTGTGTCTCATCATGTTGCCAGCAGTGTTTCATTTTCATACCTCTGTGCTTGGCACATAATCACAGCTATGGATGGGGGACTGGAAAGCCAGTATGGTCTATGTGGTCCACTTTCTTTTCTAAAGATGGCATTTCTCTGCAGATTTTTGTCAAATTCTTTAAACTTAACTTTAAACTTAACTTTCTTGCAGTGTAGATGCTATAGTAAAAAAGGCAATTCCAAATTACACCCACATCCATAATAAATAGTTCCATTTAAAATTGCTGTATGAATATCTTCTATTAATATGTGCCTTTTCTCTAATCACATGTCATTGCAACTTTGTCTAATGGTAATCAGTGTACAAAGATTTTATAATAAATAAATAAATATATACATATTTAAGTGATGTTTTTGTCAGTTATGGTTACCCATAACCGAAATGTGACCTCTGCATTTAACCCAGTCTTTGTGAGAAGTGAATACACACTGCAAGAGAGAGAGAGAAATAGCACTTTGAGAAATAAGGAATAAAAGACAAAGATGACAGTTAACAGTATTATTTTCACTGTCTTTTTATAATGTTCAACACCTCCCAAGTAGATACACTGAGCCAAATCAATGGAACTGTGTCATGTTAGGTTTGATACTGGCAGAACAGAAACACTGGCCCTCATCGTGACATTACAACTGAGCACCTCCAGGCATAAGAATGAAGGCTGGTGTCTATAATTCAATGAACCAGAAGCTGCCTGCACAGACCCTCCAGTCCTCTCTGACAATTAATAGGAGAGGCACATCTCCCACCACTGAGACACAGACGAAACAATACTGCAGGCCAAAAATGAAATGGTTTGAGTAAATTCTGAGTGACACATCCAAAGCACAGTCCACAGTCTCTGAATTCTGCTGTTAGAAGCTACATTTTTTTCTGTTGCAGTATAAACTGTGAGTTAATTTTGATTTAGGGAATTGTTGCCATCAGGGAGTGTGTAAACATAAAACACTTTATTGTATTCATTTGATATTTTGAAAAAGCAAAGCATTAATATGCTTGTTTGATAGTGGCTTTGTAAAGATTTCAATTTCTGAGGGACACTTTTTTAATTACGATAGCTAAAGTTAAATTATGATAGCTGTAGGTTACAAATGATGATATCATATAGAGATTGCTAAGGCAAGCATCACTATAGCTTAAATTTAAAATGTGTAAAGGAATCCATTAGACTAAAGACAAAATTATAATTGAAATTTTGAGGTCTTTTTTTAGGCTAGTAGGCAAACACCTGGCAACCCACCAGAACACCCTAGCAACCATACAACAATGCATAAAGCAATTCTCAAAAACCCAAAGCAACCACATCACAACACAGCAGACAGTTTTACACCGGAAAGCAATGTAGCAACCTTTTTTTCAGGAAATTACCCAAATTGCTTTGTTTGTATAATAATAATGTGTATGTTATTATGAGATTTATGAGTGTAAGATAAAGGATATCCTAAAAAAGGATATGTTGTTATGTATGTTTTTCTCTCACACTTTTTTCTCTGGCCACATAGATAATAGCTCTTGTCTCTGTTGCTTTGATGTCTGCTTGAAACAGGCCCTCAGAAACAGAGAGCCAAATTTCTGGAGCAGAGCCCGTGGATTGGCTGATTCTCTTGCACTATCCCATCAGCTGTCACGGCTGCTGTAAAAACTCGAGGTGATGTAAGGTGGACTTTGTCAACCAAGGAACAGTAACGAGGCTCTGTCTGTCAGGCTTGAGGTATCTAACACATGTAAGGCATCAGACCAGCGAGGGTCACTGTGTTTCTTTCCAGGTGTTTCCTCACACACTATCCAACATACAACAGATACAGACAGTACTGAACTGGTATAGCGTTTTGTTTGCCCAAAGCTGATAAAACATATAAAAGCATTTATGCTGGAGATCTTTAAATCTCGATCTTTAAAGAACATTATGATTATTACAGGTTTACATAATCTGTTTTGAGGGTCACATCTGGTCGGTGTTAGTTTCTGTGCTACATATTACACACATTAAGTCATTTATATTATATTAGATGATATCTGTTCTCAGAGGGTGTTTGTTATGGATAAGGATATGAGAAAGGAAATTAATATCACCATATATCATATCATTCATATATCATATTAAATTAATATCATAAAGTAAATTCCCTGACCAAGCCATGACTGTCAATTCACATGATTTTCCACTTCAGGTTTTCCACTAAGAAATGTAAAAAATTGTATAACAGTTTAATACTTAACATAGTATTTTTACGTTATAAGCCACAGAGCAACAAAAACTAATCACACATGTGACTGAAACAGCAGTGGAGTTTTAGCATGTAAATCAGTAATTACTTTACCACAGTTTTGCATTTCCTCATCAAAACTTAATGAGCGTGCAAATGGCTTCTAATAGACACTTCAAAGCCATCATCAAAGCCTCATCTAACAAAATACAGTATGTGCATATTTTATCAGCCTGCTTACAACCGGGCACACAATAAAGCACTCACCCAAACTGCAGTGAGATCTTCATTGTATTGCAGCCCCTATTCTTATGGTGCTGTCAGCTAACCGCCTCAGGTTATGTGTAACTGTGTGTTAGCATTGCATGTTGAACATGCAATATGACTAACTCTGTTAGCATAGCGTCAAGCACAAAAGCTAATGACGCCTTTGCGGATGCCTGCTGATGAAGCATGGCACCGGTGGGGCCCTGCCTCTGGGGGGCGCCCTCTCTGACCCTCTGTGTCTCATCTAGAGAATGGTGGGTATTTTTTGTGTTGTGTTCTAATTGAACTTTATGATGTATGTTCATCCCATGAACGTTACAATTGTTTTGTGTTTGTTGTTAGTTTGCTGTTTTGTAAATATAGATAATAGGTAATAAATGAAAAATATCAGAGTTTAGATACATATTTAGGACTAAAATTAACTTAATTGAACAATTAAAATTGTTCAATGTTTACTTTGTTGGGCATGACCTCTGCTTTAATCTAGAGGTCTTGATATCTATTGTGGGATTTGATGTTAAGCAACATTTTGACATGTTCCTGTAAATGGACTGTTTACCTGGAACTGTTTTTAAAAGCAGAAGGCTGCTGTTTGCTGTTGTACAGGATGATGTGTAACCTGTTTACACAGACTACACATAATACACACTCATTCATACTGCAACATTCATACTGCACATAATCTCACATGTCTCATTCAAAGTTTATCCAAAGTTCAACATTGTCTCTCAAATTGTGTTCACATTTGCTAAAGTGACAAATCTTGCAACCAGAACTAAGCACAAACATTTCTCACCAACATCTTCCAAGACTTTATCTGGGCTATGGGCATTAGTTATTATAATAATTCTGGGCGTTTACATTTGTTTCATGGGCAGTTCTGGGCCAAAATAAGCTTCAAAGAGAATCAGGCCATATGCCCACAAGACACAGTTCTTTTGCCAGGACAGACACTGTACTCTATATCTTTTAGCTAAACGATAGCAGCTCTAGAGAAACTTTAGTGATTCGTTTCTTCTGCTATCCTGCTCTTGTAAAATGAGGACTGGACACTGAAAAGTACATCAGTATATGCCACTGTATGTTCTCACAATGTACAGTAAGCCCTTCAGCATATCTGCATATATGCAGCTTAGATGGAGAAAATATAATGAAGGATTTGTGCTAGAAATGTGAAACTTAGTTAATTATTGAGCGTGGCTCACAAGACTCACAGTGTCCTGGGAGTGAAGTGCGCTAGGAGTAAATAATTAAAAGATAGCTACAGGGTGTAGAAGATATTTTTCAAACACTAGACATAACCAACACTGATAGTTTTACTCATGCTAACTGCATTGAAATGGAAATCTGTCAGTATTTTAAAAAACACCTAATAGTCTTTAATGCAATATGTTATTGTTCTATCACATGGTCACTGTCACTATCAACGGGCTATCTATCATACAGGCACTAAAATGCTTGTGCACTCACATCACACACGCAAAAAGCTGAACTTCTTAAGCACTTGTGGTCTACTGGTTAAAAAGCTGAGCTTGTAGTCAGTAGGTTGCTGGTTTAATTCCAGCGCTGCCCTTGAGCAAGGCACCTAACCCTGATTGCTCCCGGGCACTGCAGTGATAGCTGCTCATTGCTCTGTGTGTTTTCATTTAGCAGAAACTTTTATCCAAAGCGACTTACAGTGAATTCAAAAATATACATATTATTATCAGAACTTGCCTTCCCCTGGGATCACACCCACAACCTTTGCAGTTTTAACACAATGCTCTACCAGTTGAGCTAACAGGAAGGCTTTGCAGTGTGTTTACTTCTCCCGAAGGATGGGTTAAATGCAGAAGTCACATTTTGGTTATGGGTAACCACTTTCACTTTTCATTATTCTTCCAAAAATGAACGAGAAAGGTGGGAAATTTTTATGTTGAAATGTTCTAATTGAACTTTATGATGCACTTGTTTTGTGTTTGTTGTTAATTTGCTGTTTTGTAAATATAGATAATAGATACTAAATGAAAAAAATCATGTTTGTGTTTAGATTTATATTTAGGACTAAAATTAAAATAAAGTTCAATATTAAAATCGTTCAATATTTACTTTGTTGGACATGAAACTGCTTCAATCTAGAGGTCTTGCTACCTATTGTGGGATTTGATGTTAAGCAACATTTTGACATGTTCCTGTAAAGTGGACTGTTTACCTGGAACTATTTTTGAAAACAAACAATAACAGGTACAGCAAAAGTGGTGTTCTGTTTATACAGGTTACATATAATACACACTATTAAATCTATGTGATATAATGAAACATTCTTTCCATTCTATTATCTGGTAAATGTTCTGTCATTGATATAATTTCAGAAGTTTATTTAGTAAAGCATTGCATTATCAAGAGAGGTTTGATTCCTTGGGAACATACAAACTGATAAAATAAACCCCGAATGCACTGTAAATGGCTTTGGGTAAAAGCATCTGCCAAAAAGCATGAATGTTACAGGAATTTAAACGTTAAAGCAGTTAAACGTTCAGTTAATTAGTTGGCACAGTGTAAATGTTATACAGTTGAAATGTAAAATGTGATTCATGCTGGTCAAAATAAGCAAACATTCAAAAATAGTTCGGTCACATTGTCTATTAAAATTGTGTATGATTTGTTAGAATTTGGCAAAAAATGAATAAGCTCACTTTTTAATATATTTAAAGGAAAGGTTTAGGAATTAAAAAAATGTTCACATTAATATTATTTTAGTTGTTTAACTGCTATTTAGAGCATTGGCATCACTAGAGGGCTTAATGAACTTAATTAGAGAAAAATTTACATTTTTCATTTGTTTTGCCTTTAGCTTGAGCACATTCTGACTCATTTTACTAGTCACAAATGATGTACAAACAACTATCATTTGCTGTGCAACAACCAAAACGAATACCAAGACAGTTTTACCAGACAGACAAAGAGACGTTATGAGCAAAACTTTTATAATTTAGTTTGTGTTAGATTTAGCTGTTTTTTTATATTATATTAGATGATATCTGTTCTCAGAGGGTGTTTGTTATGGATAAGGATATGAGAAAGGAAATTAATATCACCATATATCATATCATTCATATATCATATTAAATTATATATATATATGACTTATGATATATATGACACAACATATATATTATGATATATATGACACAACTTATAGTTGCCTCAATCAGCAGCAAAATAGGTGAGACAGACACTTTTCAAGAAACTAGCTGCATTCCCCTGCACTCATTTACAGGTCCAGATTGAATGGGCTTGTCTCTAAATATACCGTAGTGTTCTTTGCTATGTTGACACCATAATAAGCATACAAATGTTTAACTGGCATCCACGCGATGTGCGCAGGGCTTGAGAAACAAATGCTTCTGGAATGAGAACGGATAAACATGCCCAACAGGACAATTGTGCATGATTTGATTGAGTTGCCTCAATCCATTACAGTAAATCAGCTTCTTCTATTGTTTCCCTGAGAGTTGCATTTTCAATTCCATCCAAATGCGTGAATAAAATTGCAGTGGGAAGGGAACGTCACTCATTGCTTAGGCACAGACAGAGCAGACAATGGCTAATCGCAAAAGGGGTACAGCGTCTCCATACCTGGGGCCTCTGGTTTGTGTCCAAACATCTCCAAGGGAACTCAGTAAAGCTGTCCATGAATCAGCCTCTCACATACCCTTGAGAAAAGCTTAATGTGATACTGGCATCTTGATATTCTGTCTATTTTCACTAATGAAATATATGTTTTCTGTAAACACCGATGCTGCAGTGGCAAACCGTATTAATGTTTCAAAACAGCAATTCTAGATGCTAGCCGACACCTTTCCCCATTCAGAATAGATGTAGCTGAAGTAGACATGCCTCATTACTTTGAGGGCTAAGGATTACACTGCGTTTTTCCTGCAAAAACTACCCACTCTCAAGACACTCAGTCTCACATCTTAATGTGAAACTTGTTAAAGTTGAAGTGTGTGTCTCTTTATGTTCAAATACTTTCTCCTATTCCTGTTTAATATACAGAGTGAGCTACTTTCTCTAAAAGCAGACATTCCTACATCCCTTGTTTTAAGCATTCTTTCCAACCTGACACACTGAAGCAGCGTAACGCCTCAACTTAAAGGTGAAGGTGAAATTTCACAAACCATCCAAATGGACTTGCAAAAATATTGTTTGTTTTCAAACAGGTCAGCCTGCCATTGATCCACAAACTGCATGAATCCCAATAAGTTTAACTTTATAACAACTCGGTTTAAATGTTAATCTCCCAATGGGTTTGTGGATGGGTAATGGTTAGAAACAGGAAGAATTCTTAGTCCCTCTTATTGTCCACAACAATATTTGAAAGCCCCCCACTGAATTTCTACCCAATAAAATATTCTATGGTTGACATAACCATAGAAATGTACTTCTTACAAAAAGTTACAAAACAATAATATTTTTTTATTTTTATTTGTTTTAGCTGATCTTAAATGCATCATTTTATTATTATTTAAATTTACAAAAAAAATCAACAAACAAAAGTCATTTTAAGGTCCCCTTGGAAGTTTGTTGAGTACCTCTAGTGGGTCGCAGCCCCTGGTTGAGAAACACTGATTTAATGTCTATAGAAAAACAAACAGACATGTCCTCTTCAACTGCAGGGCACATCAGCAGAGGTTTTTCTTCTTCACTGAGCCTTGAACAAAGACTTATGTATTACATTCAGAGCTTCAAAACTTACCAAATGCTATTGTTACAAAATGACATGATTTTTTGATGCAGGTAAACAGATTGTGGGCAGAATTCTGCTTAAAGGCTATTTGATTACATACCATTTAAATTAGTGTTCTAGTACCTTATTGTACGTTTATTGGAGGTTTAGCAGACTATTTGGTAGAATGTTGCTACTCTTTTCCACGCAAAGAAAGTTAATGGTGACCAAAGGCTGCCAAGCTACACAAATGCTTCAAACCTTAAAATATGTATCACAACTTAAAGACTTTTATGTGTGAACTAAGTAAAAGTTATTATCACCAAGTAAATAATTACATACTTTTATTTTAAAAATGGACTCTCTCTCTCTTCAAAGTCAACAGCCCCTTCAGCTCCACACTATCCCTTACATAACAGTTTGCTTTTGCCTCCAGCTAAACAATACAAGATTTCAATCACTACCAATATTTACAATTTCATGACATAAAAGCATGTTCTGCCAGTTAGCCCACAAGAAAGATACACATAAGGTCTGCTAATCTCGTGACTGCCTTATTGTGCACACGTCTGTTTGCTAGCCGTGTGAGAGATCCAACATGTCCCATTGATAAGTAGTCGGGAGCGCGGAGAAGCTCAAACGTCTCATCTACCATGTGCCTGACTGCTGATAAGGAGCCAAGCTTGAGCTGTCACCGCTCACAGAGGGGCCGTGCAGGGATACGTGCTCTGCGTCGGGTCCCTGGAGCTCCCGGTTAGTTCACCATACCTAAAAGAGAGGGGATTTCTGTCAGAACTACACATCTTATGCTGTATCTCAGAGCACTGTTTTGACATTCACCACAGTGTCACTTTGCTCTCCCTCTCTCCTTAAGGCGGCACAGTCTCTTTGGGGCAACCAGACAGACAGAGTCAAAAATCTCATTAACCTTTTAATGCCTCATGAATACACTGGCCTTAATTTGTGCTAATTCCCTGAAAATTCATTTTACATTTCTTACATTTCATTTGTTTATATTATTTAAATATATATCAGAATTATACCTTATATCTTATTGGTACTGTAGATTCTTAGGCACAGCCCTTTTTTTCAGTGAGCCCCCTTTAAATGTGCTGTTCTTGTTAAGGTCAGAGACAGGGGACCATAAGGTCTGACTAGACTGTCATAAAATGTAATCACTGAATGACATTGTTGAATTATAATTAACAATCATTCTCTTTGCTAAGGGCAACTGATGCAATGTGTCACAATGCAATGTAACACCAACTTCTATTTTATTTTGTGCTGATGTTATTTGCTCTGCTTTTTTAAAATAAAAAAACAAATAACAAAAATCACATGGAAAACAATATAAATGGTATTTTTTATATATTAAAAAAAACTACTAACAGTACACTAAAGGTAATTTACAATGGCATAATGACAACTAATTCAATTACTTCATGTAAAAATATGCACCCAAAATTAACAGGTGTATAATTTGTAAACATGTTTGTTTGTGGGCAGGTTATTTGCCAAAGCAATGAGCTACATTGTCATTTGGCTCTCAAATCTTTTAAAGTGAAACTCACTGGCAAGGTTTCAACACAAAAGTGTAGCGATGGCATTTTTCCCACAGCATTCTATGAAGTCAAAAACTCCTTTTCTCTGAAGTACAAAAAACTTTTGCACAAAAGCCACATTTCTGTCTTTAATAGGCGTAACTAAGCGAACATAACACATATGAAGGGATGCATTATTTCCTGTAGAAATGACTGCACCTCACTGATGACTAAATGCCAGGGGAACCACTCAGTCTATGGATTACCTACTGTGAAATGTGGACAGACATTTTTATCACAGGCATTCAAACACAAACAGGGTTGTATGTTTGGCCATGAGCATCCCATAGCTTCAAAGCTGACATTAATGGTGCAGTTTACTTAAAGAAAAAAGAGAGAGAGACAAATAGACATTTGTCAACACTCCAACAACTATAAAAAGTGTCTATGCAGGTACCAAACTCATAAAGCATACAATGTTGCCTCTATTGTTTTGTACTTTAAAAGGGTGTTGTTTGTTGGTGACCTATTGTGGGCGTGTACAGCTAAATTTGACCTCTATGCAAATAAGCAGTGATGCAATGCAGTCAGACGACCACTGGTGAAATTATAGTTGATTTCATAACCAACCTACTGTTATAGAGAGTTCAGTGGTTCTCAATGGGTGTGTGCCTACAGAGAGAAACAGATCAAATATTTGATATGCATAATGCATAATGTTATGTGCATAATGTATAATCACCATCAAAAGGCTTCTAAACACAATAAAAAAATGTTTATTTCTGCAGCTGGAGTTTGTATTTCTACTTATTGTCTTAATAGAGGGTGTGGCTTTGATGCGTGTCAGATCTGATATCAGTCATTTAGGTTACTGGTAAATTGGACTTGTGATTAATGTGTTTAATATGTGTATGTTTTTATCAGTAAATATTCACTTTAACATTTTGTTTGTATTTGAAAACAAGAGAGTGTAGGATTTTAACCATTTATTTTGGGATTCAAACTTCTGAGTATAAGCTAGTGTATGTCAATATTTTTATTAAATTAAATGTTTTGCATTAGTTCTCAGATTATCCAAAGCAATTTACAGTGAAATCAAGGTATACAATTTTATTGGTACTTGCATTCTCTAGGACTGAACCCACAACCTTTGCACTGCTGACGCAAAGCTCTACCAGTCAAGCTACAGGAATTCTGCAGAAACTTCACATTAAATATGTCTGGAGTTATAAGCTACCTTGTTTTGAGGGGAGTGAGTAAATAATGAATTTATTTTCACTAACTTATTTAGTGGGGTGAGTCTTCATATGGGGTAAACTTTAGCTTTACTTTGACAAATTCTAACTCAAACATAAATAATGTGTTAAAATGTCATTCAAGAGTTCACCCTGCAGGGGCAATGGATTTTTCTTTTCCAATTTATGTTCTGTATGCACCATTGATGCGCCATTTGGAAAGCCAAGCGTTGGTTTATATATATAAACTGTCAGAAATATGGCAAGACTACCTGTGCTCTGCGCTCCGTACGGCCCGGGACGTCGTCTCAATTCTCATCTGAACAATTAGACTAAAATGAGCTGCTGAAATGGGGCTCGCTGCGGCAGCGTGTAATCTGATGAGCTAGCGCTTATCACAGCTCAAAAACTTTAAAGAAAAGAGGAAACTCATTTCAAACAGCCATAATTAAATGACACAGTTGACTTGATAGTCCTTGGACCATCTGAATTTTAAATTACATAAATTAATGGGGAAAAGGCGCTCTTTTGTGGCCTACTGAAGTCTTTTTTGATAGTGATGGTTGGTTCTTCCGGAGAAACAGTTTCTTCGGGTACAATCTTGAGGATGAGAGAGTAATTTTGTTTCTTTAAATATGATATTTGAATATATCATTTGAGGAAGTGCTATTTTAAGGGGCGTACAGACAGCAGTGATGCTTAATGTGGTTCTGAGATTCAAGACAAACATGAGTCAGTCTTTAAAATAGAGCTTTAAAAGCTATAACTGTAATTCCACTGGTGATTGCATTGCAGAATAAAGTTCCATTAGGTTGTGTAGAGTTCCATTATGGATAAGTGCCCAACCAGCTCTACGGTCAGCATTATATACATATGTGGCAGGACAGAGCTTAATATTTAAGCCTGATAAAAAAAGTTCATCCAGAGAGTTTTACTCTAAATGACTTTATACGTCTCTATCTCTATTCCTTTTATAAACAGCGAAAAGAGTAAAACAAGTCATGTCAAAGTGTCCAAGACTGCCGGTCTGTACTTTAAAAAGGTAGTTCAATAGATCATCAATAGATCATGTCAAACCCATCTTTCTTCTTCGGAACACAAAAGAAGATATTTTTGAAATTGAGTGAAATCAGTTCAACAGTAGTACTTTATGGTTGATTTTAACACCTATTTAAACACCCTAGAGTATGAGAACATATTTGCAGCTCATAGATTATTTTTCACTTAGCAGGTTAGATTTAAATTAGATTTAAATACCTGATGTTTCTCGAATCAGTTCTGACACCTCATGATGTGACCTGCATCTGGAAACATTTCACATTTGACACCTGAATTTCCACAACTTTGTAATTCCCACCACATCACAAATAATGCTTTAAAGAATTTTGTGGTGAAAAATTTTTAATAGGTGTAAGTGTTTGTACATTATATAAAGAATGTTTGTTATGACATAAATTATGACTGTAACTCATAAAAGGATATTTGAAAACTATGTAAAGGTAAACAATGTAAATGTAAACAATTGTAAATTATGTTTGTAAATGATGTAAAGGATGCTGGTAAATGATGCAAGTGATGTTTGTAAATGATGGCTTCATTCAGAGGTCCCTGCGCTAGTTTTCTGGTCCTAATCTAATTCCTATCTGTCATTATGCTGAGGTAATAACATTGACTAAAGCTATGAGCTCAGTGGAAACATGCAGATTTTTGACATAAGCCATACAAATGCTTAGTATTGTCCTGTATTAGAATATGTCATATGGGTACAACAGTCATTTGCCTGGGAAAATCACACTGAGTTGAACCTTCAATTTCATGCAAGATTTCAAGTCATGGAGCTACTGTGTCAGCTGTAGTAATTTATGAAAATATTATAATTTTCTTCATATTCCCTTTTCCCCCTCAGAGCACCTAACCTCCACATTGGCCAAAGGTATAGTTAGAGCGAATTCATTTCTGCATCGCTAACACTATTGAGTGAAACAGGTCTCCACGCCAAACACCTAGAATTGATTGGACAAATAACATTTCAGTGTTTGTTGAACCAGTTGCGTCAGGATGCAGAGAAATGTTTTGTCAGTGTTTACACTTGGAGGATACACAGCCTGTAACAGGCTTACTCATAGCTGTCTCTGCATATCAGGCTGAGATAGGAGAAAGTATTTTAACATCGAAAAAATTACACACTTCAGTTTAAAGAAAAGCCCATTTCTAATCAACATAATCAGATGACTTCAGGCAGTGCTTCTCATGGTGGTTATACTGAGAATTAAAATGGATAAGCAAAAATGATCTCACAAAAGCATGAAGACTTAACTTTTACATTGGGCTCATTTTCTATGTGCAATGCAATTCTGGCATGTTTTACATTTTAAGTTTTAAATTCTAATAAGATCAGACCTTAAACACTGTCAATAATACTATTAATTATTTTTATTATTATTAATTTCTGTATGAGCACTGCAGATTAATTAAGTTTTTCTTTTCTGACATTATGAAGTCTATTTTTCTGTGCTTTAAATGAACTCCTTTCATATCTTGCCATCCTGTTATTTAAGTTACAGTGAAGCAAAACAATCTTTGACAGACAAATATTTCTCAAAAGTATTTTAAGCAGTTTTAAATCAGTTTGTTTACCCAAATTCATCAAATAACCATTACCAACCGTTGTGTTGACACATTATATAATACATAATAAAGCAATGTGTCAGCATGCATGAATGTGTTCTTGGGATTTTGCCATGCCTGCCGTTGGAATTCTATGGTTTGCATGTGATCTGATTACCTCTGCATGCACACAAACTATATATGCAGATTTTCCACAGAGACGTAAATAATGATTTACTGCTATCAGTGAGGCAGAATATGCCTGTGAAATGCTGTAAAGAGCCTGGCTATATAATTGCCACTTGTGCGATCCTTGATGTAGGGTTTAATCTCCTGATGTATCAGTAAGGGTTATAAACCCTTAAATACATTTAATTCATCCCACATGGGTTTGTGGGCTAAAGAATGAGGGTGTTCTCTGTACAGGCATTTGAATAACCAAGTCAACCAATAGCATCATTTTTTGGACACACTGTTTTATGCAAATTACAATTGTGACTGTGCATTAGCCCTGTGGTGTTGCTCACTAACACACTTCTTAATACACAAGATGAGATCTACAAGGCACACTTAGGATGGCACATGCACATTCGCTCCATTGTGTAAGTCTGAATATGTAAAATGCGTATATATGTAAGATCCAATTACAGTGCATCATTAATGATGTCATAAAACCACTGAGTGCTTTCTGCAGCTGATGAGTCGAGACCTCAAACCGGACACAAGTGCCAGATGGCAAGTTGTGACTTTAGAGAACTGTATGTTCAGCCTCAAATTCTTCTTTTAATAGAATAATTAATGACCACATGAGTGTTCCATTAAGCCCAGATAATATCCGACCATTAATGATCAGTTTCCTCTGTGGGCAGGACAACTTCATGCATATTTCATTATTATTTCTCCATGGTCTCACATCTATAGGTGGCTATGTGTTTTCCTAATTTAAACCCACCAAAGTGTTCCCAAATGCTAGGAAATCAGCAGCGCTTGTGGACTAAAACTCCTGGCTTCATTAGCTTTTAAAGAACTATTACAAATGGAAAACTACATGCTCAATTATCTGTGCTTAAATTTCTGTTAAAACCAGAATGTCTCATTTGGATGATTGCTGAAACAGCGAAGAAAAAAAACGTAATTTCTCCTTAATTATTTTACAAAATTCTTTGTAATTATTTTTCTGGAATAGCTGATTCTTATTCAGTGTGTTTTAAAGGTAGTAACTGAAAGGTTTGAAGGACTGACAAATATCATTATTTTACATGAGGTAAATTAAATAATCACAACTTCACACAGAATCTTCAAATCATCAAAATATCTTGAAAATACTTGAAAAATATATATATATATTTAGCATTTTCCTAATTTAATAGAAAATGTATGTTCAAAATATATTATCACTAAGAGAATGAGACATTTAATTTAAAGCTAATTTAAATTCAATTCTGATTAGTTTAATTTAGAGGTAGCAAAGACATAAAGTTGTGCGATATCTATAATCCAAAATATTCCAGCTGGTTTGAAAACTTTTGTTCAATATAAGCAGCAACATCTGACCTTTTCAACAAAAGATTTAATGTGATCACTGCAACAATTTGCATGCTTGTGTAAATATTGTATCCATATTTTACACAAAGTTCATAAACACTCTGTTTATCATAAACACACATTCACATTTAAAAAAAGCAATTACACATGTGCATGCATAGACCTTTCTTATATAAAGCATCAATGTGTGGTCTATCAATACAATCATAGCAGAAGTGGAAAAACTATAGGTCTGTTTAAAATGTCACATAAACAACAAAAACACTTCTTCATGCATGCAAATGATCAGACGAGATTTAGATCTGGTGATTGTAAATCAGGCATGTTTCTGGGTCACTGAATCCTCTTGTAGGTGGACAAAAATCAATGTGAATGTTTAATTATTCTGGCTGTAAACAAGAGCAGAGGTCTCACACAAATGATCTTCACTGTTTTAGTAGCAAGTGCACACTGCATTTAATAATGACATTGTATGAATTATTAAGTACTCAAGTGTAGTACTTGCAGTATGTCGCTGTGTTGTGCACAGGAACTTAACATGGCAGACAAAGATACAGCAAAGGTCTCGTTTGATGTTGGCCAAGGTTCATGCCAGGTTCAAGACAAGATTTGTTAAAGATACATCCTTGAGTGAAACAGTTTTTGCATTACTAACAGCATTGCTAGAATATATATGGCCATTTTATAGATATAGAGTGAAATTCAAGGTTACACAAGCCAAAGAATTAGACTTTGAATTAGACTGTTGCAATTATAAGAAATGTGTATAAGAGTAAGTGTGATCTCATAGAGTGACATCAATACATAGATTGAGACACATGGGAATTCAGTATAAAAACCTAAGAAACACCTAAATTAATATTAGGT